>JAADWA010000206.1:0-41175 GCA_023335935.1 Pythium phragmiticola
ACATGCCGAGCTCGCGCGCCATCTTGGCTCCGACTTCGCACATTGGCAAGCCCAACACTTTGCTCGACTTTTAGTCCTGTAAGACAAGCTTAGGCGGCTGTAGAACTCTAAAAGAGCGTTCAATGGTACTCACTTCATCAATCAATCAGTATATTGCGACTCAAAGCACCACCGACTACATTGGTCTTGGCAATATACGTGTTTTCAGGTGGTTACTGCAATCACTGCATGTGAATATAACTATTAATACCGACGTGGTTTCGAGATATTGTGCCTCGGCATGTTGAAGTTGGTCAGTGGATAGCAGAAGAGCCTAATGCTATTGAAGACAACAGGCTTCATTTCCATGACACGAAACACGCGCGAGTCTCGGCGGTTCTGAAGACGAGAATCGCGGGGATGTGATTGCAGCTTCACCACTATGAAGCCTTTCATCGTCTCCTAATTGGATTTCTCTCTGGGGCGCTATCAGTAACCTAGAGAGCTAGGATTGTACCGTACTCCAGCGTGTGGCCTCCAGGCGTCACGATAGCGTGCGGTTTGAAGGAAGAGTCTCTGGACGGCGGCCTTCCCTGACTCGCTGTCGAGGACGACAAACTGGACACTCGCAGAGAGACTCTGGACGAGAAGGAACGAGTGCTTCATCTGGTCCGGACTCAGTTCTTGCTGGTCGTGGACGAAGAAAAAAAGGGTGGCTCTGCTCACTGCCGCGATGATGGATCGGGAAGAGCAAGTGCGCCGAGAGCTCGGTGGTAAAATACTGCTGGAATCTAGTCTTGCCGTCACCCAGATGAGCAGAATCGTGTAGAGCATCTTGCCGTACTTATTGCGAGTGCAGGGCGAGATCGTCACCGCTGGGCCACACGACCGGGTGGACACCAACGAACCCGCTTGGTTGCCATGGTGCCCATGGTGGATACCGACCGCAGTGTGGCAGTCCCCAACGCATGCTTACGGTATACATTCGCTAAATACCGTAATAGACAGTGTTGGTTCAATGTTGCTCGTATGTAAATGTTGCGTGAATGTAGCCCATTCAGCGACATGTAGCCAAGTTGTGACCTACACTTTGATGGCTCGCGACCTGGGGAGCCATTTGCTGCCCCCGTGAAGCCATTCTCGAATCTGCGCTGTAGAGCACAAGTCTCCAACAAACCTCCTTCTCCACCGGAAGTTGTGGCCAAGCTGTCTGCGTTTGGACGGCGCGAGTTTTTTTCGAGGCCGTTTTGCCGGCTTGATTTGGGCATCGTCGTCGTCAGCTGGATGTTTTACGCCATCACATTCAAGGCAACGTCTCACGTGTGTTTACGTGAATCCATTCACGAACCACGAACGAGGTAAGTTAAGAGTAGTCCCCGATCGAGTGGCGCGACACTGATTCTGTCTTTCGCTCAGTTGAGACGCCGTTCTCGGAAGCCTATTGGGTATTAGAACCGCATCGCGATGAACTCAGCATGAAGGAAGCCTTGCGAATCTTTGGTCGTGATGGATGTTGCGCTCGCTCTGTCGGAAGCTGCACACGCCACTCGCGCGAGAGCTATCGATGCCTCAAGGCTGTGACGTGCTACGTCGATGTCGATTAATCTGCGGAACGAGTTCACAACGTTCACGTGCTTTCCACCCCAAAATCTTCCCCTCAATCTCGCGCTTCCGTTGGCTCATGAAGATCAGTCTGGGCCGTTCACGTAGTTGGCGCTGCCATCCGCGTCGGGCGACTTTACATTCAATGGTGAAAGTTAAGATGAAGAGCACGAATGTTCCGCGAGTGAGGTCTACATTGCAGGAGCATCGCCACCAATGCCGTCCTCGCCAATGCCGGTGACCGAGACAACTGGAAGACTTTTACCAGATGCTCAGTGTTCGCCACCAGTCGATCTTAGGGAAATGGACGGCCCTTCACTCTCTCCAAGCACGCGAACAGCGGGATTGATCCGTGATTGTGATGGCATTTTATTCCGAGCAGACCAAATTATGTGGGATGCTGGTTTTTCGGTGCCGTCGCCACGAAGACGAGCTTGGACCCGGGATCAGTCGAATGGTTCTACAGCATTTTGTCCACATGGAGAGCCCCGTGGACCGGCTCGTGCTGTCTGTGACCCATTGTCAGCTCGCGATGCTGTCAACAGAGCCGGAATCCGCAATCGTGTGTAACCTGCGTCAGTTGCGGCAAGACGAGAGTCAGACCGAGTGTGAAGCGGAAGACCAAGTTGATGGTGGTATGGTGACGCTGACTACTACTCGGGTCAACTTCTTGCCAAGTTCTTTGCTGTTCGAGTTTAGTGTGGATGGCGCACTGCTCTGCGTTAGCGGGGACGTCGCTGGTCAGCCGGGGCTATTTGTCGTGGATATTCAAGATCGTGGTGAGTTGGTGTGGTCGGTTGACTCGCCAAAACCGTCGTCTCCTATCACACCAATTGTCAGCCAGTCGCCGCGCGAACTTCTGTGTGCTGCGAATGGTGTAGTCTGTCGGCTGCTTCCCTCGCGCTCGAGCCCACGATGGGATCCGCTCTCCCGACGCAACCCCTAGTCTTTTGCTTCCGAGATGACAGCGTGTCGTTTGCACCAGAATCACACATCGGACATCTGCTGTGGCGATGTCGATTCGCTGTGGCTATCGACAGCGACGCGTACTGTTACTTTATAGACCTGCAACGGCAGCGCAAGATCTACACGATGCAGCTTCTGCTTTTATCCCCTCGAACTACTGCCATCTCGAAAATGCGGTGGATCGGCACGAGCGAGTGGCAGGCGCTGGTTGCGACGCTCAGCGACCACACGATCGCGGTGTTTTCGTTGCCCACGTAGTTTGAGTTCAGGCCGACTTTGAAGACCCGCATCGCCGCGGTGGACTGGGCACAGCTGAAACGCACGGGACGGCTGACTAGCACCACCGTCTTATCGGTTGACGGCCAAATCCTCGAGCTGGTGCTAACCGATCCGCTCAGCGACGTGGGCATGGCGGCTACACGGGAGGGCGCTGTATTCACAGTCAATTTCCACTCGGGCCTGCGGCGGCCGCTCCGTGCAGCGCCGACTTTAGAGCTCACCGCTGGCGACATGGGATCGGCGTATCCGCAGTGGGCACTGAGGGGGGCTTTATTGGTCACGCGCTCGGCCAACCGCCACACACTGCAGTGCTGGGAACCAAGTCTTGGCAGAGAGCTCACTCGCCTCCACGTCGCCAATGCTTTGTACACGTGTTTTGAAGTCAGTCCCTTCGAAGTCCACCTTGTCGCCGCCGGCTACCAAGACGGGTCGCTTCGCGTGTTTGATGTGAACAAGCAACGGCTCGCCACTCAGTGGGTGCTGCCGCTGCTCTCTCAGCGGAAAAGGTCTCATCCGGGAGGCAAATCCAGCGGTGCCGCATCCGCAGCAGAAGCAGCGCTGAGTATTCACAAGCAAAAGCAAGCCACGAAACAGCGAGAACGCTGGAATCTCCGTCTAACGTTCATGAGAAGGTGGTGGCGGATTTCAAGCATCTTCATTTTCTTGGCGCTCGCTGCATCCTGGCCGTGACGCATTCGTCGCGCGTCGTATTATTCGACTTGTCGGACGTGAGCTTCACGCTGAACAGAGAGTGCCACGGAGTCATGGATATTAGCGATGTCAAAAGTGCCAAACGGCATGCCGTTCTTCGACGAAACCAAATGGAAAAGGTACATCCGTAAAGGTCGTGGCTCTAGCATCATAATACACTGGTACTGGGTACACCAAATGAGAATTCAGTTCAGTAGACGATTTGCCTCATATGAAGATACGAAGGCAGGAGCAATCCTCAAGTTGACGCGCATCCTCCTTTCTCTTCCGACTTCAATTTCCATCACTCGCTGGGTACATTCACACGACGCAGTAGAAAGAGTCGAGTGGAGACGCGATTATCGTCTTCGGCTGGGGAACTAATAAGTGTCTATTGACTTCTGTTCATGAGGGCTCATGAGATACCCTCCATACACAGGACTTTCCCATTGCCGAGTCGCGTCCATGACTTCTGCTCGCGCATACCAGCTCTTGCCGAACATGACGGCCGTCAATGGCGGGACAGGCGTCTATGCCCCGCATGCAGAGGACGCGACGTCCTCCACACTCGAAGCGAACGAGTCGTGCGCGCTGTTGGCGCCGATCCCGAGGCCGTTTCCGAACTGCCGCTTTGCGCGATCGTGCCAAAGCTGCTACAAAAAACCGGGTGCTTGGTCAATTCAGCGGGCCGCTGTTCGGAGTCACACGAGAACGATTCGCCGAAGCTCCACCCCTTCAGCATTGCCGACAGTTGGTAGCCGTCACTCACGACCGTCGGGCAGCAGCGGTGGATCTTTCCTGCCCACTCGACCCAGTACTGCCCAGAGAACGACCGCATTTGCCGGGCGTGTCTCGCCAAGGCGGCGTTCGCGCAGGCCAACGACAGTCGCTTCTGCGTGGGTGACGGTGGCTGCGTGTGTATCGCCAACTGCATCGACACGACGTTATTACCGGCCGGCAAGGCGCTGTTGATCTGCCCGACCCGATTTGATGCCAAGACACTAGAGGATACGAGTACAAATAAGATGGACGTGACCACGATTGTGCAGATCTTGGGCCTGATTGGGGGTTCGCTCTTTGTGGCTGCCTTCATGTTGTCGTACCGACTCAGCCGTGTGATGCGAGCGCATCGCGAGCGAGAGCTGCAGCTGGAGAGGACCCGGCAGGCGCGACGATCAGGCCACCGCACGTCGAGCAAGCTGCACGTCGGTCAGCTCACTTTGAAGGGCTGGGCAGCCCACCGCGAGGCGACCTCGTGCAGCCAGGACGTGGCTGTCCCTTTGGACACCGTGCCTTGCTATGTGGTTATTGGAGACGACGCGGCCGAGCGAGAAAACGGGTCTCGGGTTTCCACGTGACGAGGAGTCTCACACCGCGATTCTAGTGAATCGTCAGATACTCGGTACTCTCTCAGGGGTAGTATTCTTAGCCTGCATCCAAGATGCACGGAACTCAAAAGGGTGTGAAAGCCAAATGGGTGGGAAGCAAAGCAAACTGAAGAAAGAGATTGAAGCGCTCAAGGCCGAGGCCGCTGCCGCTACGGCCAAGCACACGCATGACGTGGAAACACTTTGCAACGAGAAGCGCATGCTCGAGTTCAAGCTGCAGGCACTGCAAGAGATGGTACGCCGTTTCTCTGTAGTCTGAATATCGGAGCCTGGCGCTGACGATGTGTGTGGACAGACCGCCAAAGCACAGGTCGAGGCCGACAAGGCGACGCAGCTCGCTGTGGAAAGTGAGGAAAAAGTCAAGGCACTCAAGTGGGAGCTTGTGCGCCGCGTGTCGGTGCCTGCCGGTTCAGGAACATTCTCTTCCGTGGCGTCGACTTCCTCTTCCATCTCATCACTCACCACTAGCACGAGCGGCACTGGTACAAGTTCGATTCCGCGTTTGGCCGTGAGCTGGAGGCTCAAGGAAGGAGTCGCCTTACGTCGCTCTTCCACCACGTTGGCCCCCACGGCAAAGTCGAAACCACCACGCGAGGGCTCCGAGACCGTGAAGAGATCATTGGGAGATTCTGTTCCACCATCAATGGAAAATCCTGTCCACTGTGTGCCGCTGACCAAGCCTCAGGGGAAGACGCAGAAATCGACCGACACGATCGACCGGCAGTCCAGTAACCAGGAAGATCTGGTCAAAGGAGATCCATCAAAGCCGGCCATAGCGTCTCCAGCCGTGGCGCCTGCCGCTGCCACCAGTGCGACTGCGCTTGATATGTTTGCACCAGTGAAGCGACGCAGCTCCACGAAAGACATACTCGTGACGACCACTGCGGACGCCAAAGTGGACGCGGCGGAACCAGTCGAGCGTTTTGCGAGAGGCGACCGGACGCTGTTGGCAAAAGACAGCGATGATGAGCGTGAACCCGGCAGTAAATCGAGTTCGTCCAGCAAGGGAAGTGAGCGAGAGGCTGACACCTCACGAGGCCGTGGCGTGCGGATCGCGGCCAAAAGTCGAGACCCGCACCAAACCAACAAGCGAGATGACGTGCTCGCTCTCTCAGATGATGAGGAAGATTAGATCAGCCGCAAAGTGTTCAAGTTGGATTGCAGGGTCCCATAGATGTGGTGTAAACGGTGTAAATGCCCAATAGATGAAGATCAGGGAAAGGGGAAGATCAAGGACCACACCTCCAATTGGTTGATATGGGGATGTCTGCTCTTGTACAGCGTAATCCTGTTTTATCTGTAAAATAGATATCGTGATCTGCTCGCCTTTCATACTCGTCCGACACGATGACCAAGCTCGCGCGCGCGGCCGCGCAGCAGCTCAAGGGCATCGTCGTCGAGTACGATGCGTTCTGCAGCACGCTCATTGGCCGCACGGCTGCCGAGCATGCCGAGCAGCGGCGCCGCACAGACGAACTCCACGCGCAGCAGGAGCGAGCGCGGGACGCACAGGGTGTCGGCATGTTCTCCAAGCTGGTCACGGGCATGTTCGTGCCGGACGTAAGGTCAATGCTCAAGGACCTGAACCAAGACTCGACTGGCAAGCCGTGGATCGTCAAGGAGCGGCTGCAAAACACGCTGCAGGGACTGCCCACAGAAGTGCTGGACCGCGTCACGGGCGACAAAGCGGAACAGGCCAGCAAGACCGAGGAAGAGATGTATCTGGAGAAGCAGCTCACGTCTGCGACTGCCGAAATTGAGCGCATGAAGCTGCAGCGTGCGAGCGAAAAGGAGGAGCTGCTGAAGCGTCGCAACGGTGACACTAACGCGTCGGGCGGCGTGAGGGACAAGTATTTGGACAAGCTCAACCAGCTCAAGGCCAAGGCCAAGACGCGCGACCCGAAGCAGGCGCTGTCGGCGTTTGCGAACGTATCAGTCGAGAAAGAAGAGGCTGCTGCGACACCGGCCAAGGGGCTCACGACGTGGCTCGTCCACGACGGCGCGAATGAACTCATGGTGAGAAATGAACGACACATGTGCGGTGGTAGATACCAAGTACTGATACGTGTCTCTTATTCCAAGAGCTACGCTACACTGCGCGGACTTGTCAAGGCATTGACGCCACCACAGTCAGATCTACAGGAGGTACGATGCAGCAAACGACAGCAACTACAAACCACAAAGACACTCATGGTGCGGTATGCTTGCAATCCACAGGAGGAGTATCGAGTGTTTTGCAAAGAGGTTCGTTCTCGGGTTGGTCGCTCACTGGATTTCCCCATGCTGATTCGATTCAATTCGCTCCTTACAGATGCAGGGCCAGTTTGACTACTTTATGCCGGTCGATGACTACGCCAAGCTGCCGGACACTGCTCCGCTCATGGCCACGTTCAAAGCGCTTGAACTCTCCCCACTGGAAGTGCTGGTACGCAACCTACACGCCTTTCTGGGGCTTTTGTTATGACGCCTCTGACACTCGATCGGCTCCGCTACTCTCTAGGTTATCGCCCGGCACTCTTCGACCATCCGCGCTGCAAAGTAAGTACAAGAGGTGGAGTACCTAGTGCACTCGAGATACCGGGAGATCAGTTGACTGACTGACTGACTCGGACGGAAATTCATAGAGCGGCGGGCGCGCACACGTGCCACTTCCGCAAGTCGGCGAACGACATCCCCAACCACAGCGCCGACTACCAGCTCGTTGGGCTCACCGACTTTCAGTACATTGTCGAAGAGTTCAACGGCATCTCGTACCGTGGGTACATCCCTCAGTGGCACCCGTCGCACTTTTAATCGTCCTGCGAACTGTAACAAAGATGGCGACTTGTTTTGGGAATACAGAACCCTAGGTATATGTGGCTCCTTTTTGGACAGAAACAAAAGCTACGTCCGCGCCTGGGCTTTCCTGAGCCGGTCCAGGTACTCAATCGCGAGAAACTGGACATTGTTGGTGCGTACTGCGATCGCCACGAGGTCGCCCACGTCAATATCGCTCTGCTCGAACTAGAGGAGGGTACTCAAGAGTATTAGAACCAGTTCGAAGGGTTGAATCCGTGAGTCATGGACCCCCAAACACACACACCTCGACGCGGCTGAGCTTGGTGGACTGTGGGTCGAAAAAAAGCCGCAGCGTGTGGCTCTGAAGGAGACACAGCTCCATGAACTCGTTCGTGATTTGCGTAATATCAATGCCCGTGAGCGACGCCAAGAGCTGGTTCATGTTTTGATACCTGTGCATTCACCCACCGGCTCAGTACACAAGCGAGAAGCGTCGGCAGAGCTGACGAGAGTCAACGCACCACTCTTTCATGTGGTCCAGTGTGGCACACTCTTCTTGGCGCCGCTTGGTCTGGAGATCGCGGCTGCGCCGATCGTTCTGCTTTTCCAGCGCCGCGATTCGCTCGGTCGTGTGCGTGACCCGCGTGGAGAGATCGACTTTGGTTTCTTCGAGCCGCTTCTGCCGTTCGTGAAGCGCTTGGATCTCGTGGGTCTGGTTCTCGAGCACACGGTTGCAGTCAGCTTCATTGTTGATCATCATGCCCGTGGCCATTTGGATCGCCGCCTTGCGCTGCGCGTTGCGCCGCTGGAGATCCTTCCACTCGGCCTTCAGCTTCTCGAGCTCGGACTCAAACTCGGGCCGGCTTTGCTCGCGCTTGGCCACATTTTCCTTCTCTGGAGATTGGCAGAAACTCGGTTAAAAGAACTATGGTGGATCTCTGAGTACGACTGTCGTATTGGGTCGCACCTCGTTCGATCTCGTGGACGAGCTCGCCGATCTTGGCGATACGGAGGCGGCGCTCCGTCACAACGGCATCCAGCTCGGTGCGGCGCTTTCGATAGTCGGCCTGCACACGATCTTGCGCGCCCAGCATGGCTCGTAAATCATCCTCGTGCTCGACCTGCATGAGTCGCTCCATGACGTTTTGCTGCACTTGCTTCTCCACGAACTGGCCCTGCAGTTCGTCCAACGTCGTCTGCAGCCGCAAGCGAGTTGACGTGACTGACTGTGAAAGCGGTGGACGACGATGGAGGGCGGAAAACGAACCTGCAGCGTCGCGACTTCCTCAAACTGGGCGGCGCCAAGCTGAGCAACGACTTTGCTGGCGAATAACTTGTCGATATCGTTGCCGTTGGAGCTACAATCCACCACACCTAGTAAGTCGGCTACGCTCTATCGGATGCGCAAGTGCGCGAACGCTGGTTCGTACACTGAGCCGCGTCCGGGCGTGCTGCTTCGCGCCATCTCCACGTCGTCTGCCGCCATTTTGCTTCCCGGGCTTTTTGAGCTGGTCAAAAAGCCACGGACGGTTTGAACCTGCAGCATTGCCCTGAAGTAATGCATATGCTACAACAGAGGTATCTGATACCGATCAGACTCAGACGCACGATCTTGAAAAGCCACGGATCTTGGGTACGAGGATGACGGCACTCAAAGGCGATGGGTGTCTCTGGTGGCGGCTCTTTTCGTCTAAGAACTACGCTCTTCAGTTGTGGACGTGTTTGCGCGGCTGGCGCGCCGTCGCGGTGCGGAAGAAACGACGGTTCCTTAGGCTGACGGCGCGTGAGCAGCTTGACGTCGAGTTTGTCGAGGTGCGCGACTGTATAAAATATCTCATGTTTGTGCGTCTCTCTGTATTTCACCGTTGAACGATTATTATTCCAGGATGATCTCCCACTGCACGCTGTAGTGTCTTGCATTAGCGCGGGAGATAAGCAGGTTCAGGCACTACGCGTCGAGTGGGTGCGGCGGATCCTTGACTTGCTCCCGACCGCATGCGAGTCGCTGGACCGACACCAGCGGGTCGCTCTCCACTACGCACTCGCTCAGCGTTGGCAAGACCTTGACGACTTGTCGTGGCTCATCGCCAAGTCGCAGCCCATGCTACTTCACAAAGACGCAGAGGTCGATACCAGCGGGACGAGTGAGGGAGACTGTTTGATCGGATCACTAAATTACGTTCTTGCAGGGACGCAGTCTGATGGCCCAAGCTATTCTCCACGACTGTCCACAAGAAGTCATCATGCTCATGGCCGTGGAGCTCGCTCGCCGGTCACGCGAGTCCGTAGGAGCGCTGTTGGAAGGCCGCCATTTCGAGAGCGCGAGACGCGTACGTAGCTCGCTGTCGCTGGATGAGAGGACCACCTGACTCCCATTGTTGCCCTTGTGATTACTCTACAGCTGTGCCGTCAGATGGTCCACGAGTACTTTGCAGGCGTACCACAGTTCCCGCACGCCTTCTGCCTCCATCTCCTCCACACCAACGACGAGCTCACAGTGGTCGACGGGCTCCAGACCGTGTGGCGAGACTTTGTGTACAAGTGGGGCTTCTACGGTGTGCCACTGGTCACGGACGATCTACCATGCGTACGCCACGTCGCGCTCGACTCGTTCCTCCAGCTTTCAATCAAAGCCAAGGGCGAGCCATTGGCATACCAGTGGTTTTGTGATGGCGATCCCGTGCCCGGAGCCACGCAGGCCACGCTCTTCGTCTCGCAGTGCGTGCAGCCGCATAACGAAGGCGCGTACTTTTGCGAAGTGGCCAACTGGAAAGGACGCGCAGTCTCGACTGTGATGCAACTCGTGGTGGTGGACGACACCCACGGGTCCGACCCGTCACTGCGGTTTCTTCTCCATGATAATGATCGAGCAAGCCTGTCAGAGGACGAGACCGTGCACCGTATCGCTGCCTCTCGCGGTGGCCTCGTCCACGCACCACTGGGCAACCAGGCCATCATGGCAGGCTGCTCACTGCTGCTGCCGCCCAAGTGTTTTGCGTCGTTTGATGCAAACGGCGTGGACGTCTCAGATACGATCGGTATGGACGTTGTCGTGCGGCCAGCGACCAAAGACGTGACCAGTCCACTTTTACTCACTCGCGACGAGAAACTCGTGTCGCTTGTCGTCGATGTGCTGCCGTACCATGTCCCCACGCTGGCTCAGCCCGCGATTCTCTCGATTCCGCACTGCTGGTGTGCCAATACCGATCCGTTTCACGAGCTGGTCGTCGTGGAGATCCCGGTGCCCGACGACCGAACATCGCAAGTATCCACTGCCCGGGCCGGCCGCACGAGTGCCAAGGACACGAGCAGAAAGCAAACCTATGAAGAAGTCGACCGGTCACGAATACTCGAAGCAGACGACCGTAGCAATGGCTTCGTATCGTTTGAGATCTCGCGCTTTGGTCGATTCGCTGTGCTAGCGAGAAGCGTCACGTCCGAGAACAAGGAAAACGACCCGCCGTTGGAGGACGTCGTGCTTTGTGTCACGCATCCGAGCCAGCTCTCCACAGCCCACGAGTTGGAGAAGAACCCAGCAGTGGTACCGTGTGCCGTCTGGCTCGCACTGAATCGATCCGATACGCTTGAGGCATTGCGCCAAATGATCCAAGAGCAACAGCGACAGCGATCGGTAGGCGGTATCCGAATGGTGACAAGCACGATGCGGTTCTCCATTCGCGAGGGTCAGGAACTCTTCCTTCGCCTTGGCCTCAAGGAGACGATCTCCCACGTCTGGAGAGGTACGAGCGAGACATTGGGCAACACTCCTGGTGGCGTGGTGTGTCTCCGCAGCGATCTACCTCTGCGAATGCACGAGTTGGCGTTGGGTCTGCAGGGCGACGTGGACACGAGGGCGGCGGACAGTAGCGTCACAATCTTTCGCGTGCTGGAACTGAAACTCGTAGTGCTCAAGCCACCAAGGTATCAGTCAAGAGCTAGCAGTCGACACAGTACTGGCCGCAAGGTGCTTCAACCCGACGGACTCGTAATGTCCGAAAACGACTGGAAGATCGTCCTCCCAGTCGTCCACGACGCGCCTCGGCAGCCGCCACAACCGGTTCTCCACCAGCGCAGACCCAACCAGCTCGCCGTGGCCTACGCTTCGGCGACGAGCACCTCGGGGAACGCCAAGCGACAAGCCATCACGCTTTTTGAAGACCCGCACGAGATGGAGCGCGACTTCTCTCCGTACTATTACCACGTCGAGATTGCGCGATTCACCGAGACGTTTTGGCAGCGATACGACCGCACGTGGTGGTTTGACAAGTGCGCTTCTCGTGAGACTGCAGAGAGGAAGCGACAAGTTTGCTGGACTGACTTCCTATGCGGTGGTGGATTGCTAGAACCAAGTCGGAGATCTTGTCGGGCATGTACCGGACGGCACACGCCGGTGCTGAGCCGTTCACGGTCATCGCCAGCGACGCGTTTGCCGGTGTGATCCGTGTCGTGCAGTGCAGTCTCGATGCGAGAAGCCAGTACAGCGAGCCGTACTTACTAGAGCCGGCAGAAGTGGATTCTGACACTGCCAGCGGGACAAGCAGAATGGATCGGAATGATCGAGAGGACGATGATGACGATGACCACGTCGTGCCGAGCGGACTACGCAAGGTGTTGACACTGCCGGCGGTGCTCGACATCTCGCCGCAACGCCACGCCTCGCTGGATCGCCTTAGCGCCGTTCTGGACAGCGTGTACGGTTCATTCCCGCACGAGTCGTTCCTGGAGTTGTTTGGCGTCCATTGCCATCTCGACGCAGTCCGTCTACACCTCGAGACGCAACGCGACAGCGTGCGTGCCGCAAACCACGAGGTCGCGCTGCTCGTGCTTGCGATGGATCGGATCGGCCACCGCATGGGGAAGCGCATCGTGCTGCGATCCCATTTCTATCGTCGCGTGTGGAAGAAACTGGAGATGCTGCGGCGGCTGCTGCCCGAGATCGACTGCTTTCCCATGGAGTACAGCGCCGTGACGATCTCGCTGCATACGCTCGTGCGGGTACGTACAGTCTCAAAGGAGCAGAAATGGTGGAGCAACTGACAGGCCGTGAGTGAACGAATATGACGCTTAGGACTTGTTTGAGATTGCGCTGGCGTGCTCGTCGGCCGGCTGGATTGCGAGGTAATACCCCGTCGAGCTTGTGTTTCGGTCTCACATCGCCTAGCTAAACTCTCGTTTCGCTTGGCCATCCGTAGGTTCTTGCGGGACGAATGGTTTGAACCCGAACTGCAGGGAATCGTCGGACGGACGCTGCGGGTTCTCCACAGCGAGGCCCAACCGCTGATGGCCGCAAACGAAGTGGTCGAGGCACTCGAGGCCTTCGCTGTTGGAGATGACGATGGCTTTGGTCTCGCCATGGAACTCGTTTCGCTTAGATCCCTACGCGAATACGTACTGCTGATTATAGGGCAGCCATTCGAGCGGTCTTTGGCACGCGAGATCGCGGCGTTGCTTCGTCAGTTCAGCCCACCGTGCATCCGGGATAAGACGACGCTAGAAGACTGGGAGGATCTCGTCGTGAGCGAGCTGCAGAGCGAGGCAACTGCACGTGCCGTGCAGCATCTCCGTGACCACGACACGCTTGCCGCGCACTTTCGATCGGTCACACCACGCGACCACGAGCGGTTCTCGGGCGTCAGTCTCCCGACACGAATCTCGTTCCACTTTGGTGTCCAGATCGTGCATGTCGACACGCAACACGCGCTCAAGGTCACGAACGCGACGCTGTGCTGTGGCGTGCAGGGTCAGACCGAGTTCTCACGACAACACAAACGGCTCGTGTTTGTGCCGGCGCTGCCCTTTGACAAGCACATGCGGTACCAGGCCAAGCTGCGCGCACAGTACGTCCACACGGCACTTGGTGGAGCGCTACCGCCTCAAGCGAGTATGGTCATGGAGTTTTCCACCTCGGCCTGCGTATACTGATGCATTAGTAGTCTCAGAATCCTTTCCACCCATTGGTGGTGGCAACCGCAAACCGAGAATGCCAGTCCTTGCAGCCATACTCGTCCACACACGGGTTGCCGTAGATACACGAGCAGCTCTCAAACCCACGTCCGTCATCGTTTCTCGAGAGTTTGTCTTGCTGCACGGCCGGCGCCCACTTGGCTTTGGTGGTTTCTTGGTCTCGCCGCAGCTGGTCTTCTTCCTGCTCGACGACGACATAATACGTCTCGTCTTTTACGAGTGTGTGGTACGTGCCGCGCGGGGCTTCTGGGACCAAACTGTCGAAAACGCCCTTGTTTTCTCGCTCGAACCGCTCGGTGTTTGGGTGGCACGACAGGCGAACGAGGCAGTTGGGCATGACGAACGAGAGGCAGTAGACGTCGTCAATCGCGGCCTGCGTTGTCGAACCGTCCACGATTGGGAACAGCTCATCGTACTGCTCGTAGATCAATTTGACCATGCCGTTGCCATTCTCCTTTCGCAGACTTGCTGCTTCCTCTTCCGCCTGCGCTCGTGCTGCTTCAGCTACTGCGGCTGCCTCGGCTGCAGTGTTGGCGCCGGAGGCTACTTGCTGAAGAGGTAGTAATAGATCCGCTTGCACGGCGCCAGCTTCCCCCACTAGCGTCGTGGTGGTGGCCATAGTCAGTGTTTCGAGTGGTGAACCAGTGCCCTGCTCCAAGCATTCACAAATACTACAGATGAAACAGTAGTTATCTCTCAAATAGTCCGTCCCCTCCTCACCTCTGGGTTGGCGACTCTGTCATTCGTCGTCTTCGCTTTCACTGGAGCGAGACTTGTCTTCCCGCCAGCCTTACTGGATTGCTTGGCTTTTGGTCGCGACGGCGAAGTCGGCGTCAATGCCGTTGCGCTGGGAAGCGAGCTGGGCCCTTCACTTTTGGAAGACTCTTTCGGCGACTTGGGTGACGAGGGCGTGATGCAAGGCAGCTTGACAGCTTCTTTTGAGAGCTTCTTGACCTGGAATTATCGGACATCAAGTCAAGTGTTTTCAGTGGTTACGCATGAGACGTTTTTCAGGCATGTCCACTCAACAGGAGATGCTCCGCCTGCCTTGGACTTTGTCGGTGATCCGATCACTGGCGCCTTGGTGTCATTCTGTACACACACTGCGATGAGTCTCAAGTACAATCAGCTGTCTCCAGCCTGCCAGTAATCTCCCTTCAGTACCTTGCCGCCTCCCGCACACACCTTTGCTGCGTCCGGCATTTGTCTCTTGACCGGCTTGTGTTGTAGTGGCCCTATTGTCCGGACAAAAATACCTCGGCCATCTCCTTGCATCACGACAAATAGCCATACCAATCACAGTGTATTACGCACTTCAGCGCGCCATTATCCTCGTGAGCCGCTCACAAAGAAGAGCTCTCGTCTCAGTGCAACTGCGTGAGCTCTTCGATTCGCCCAATGAGTCCTTCCATTGTGAATTCGTCGGCACTGTCGAGGTGCCCATCATTGTTCAGAGCCTGCACGACTTTCTCCACATCTTCCTTAGGAAGGTCGAGCAGACTCTCAATGAGATCCCCATCAATGAAGTTGCGCGACTCACTGACCGCGCGACGGTTCTCGAACGTCCGCCACTCCTTGTGGGAAAAGCCACCGACACCCTTCACAACCTTGTTGAGTGCATTCTGCACTCGCAGCAGCCAGAGGTAGTGTTCCTTGGTGATGGACAGAATCACGCCAATCATACCGCTGACCGTGCCAAACAACATGGGCTGGTTCTGCGGCGCGAGAATGGCAGACGTCTTAGTTGATTCCTTTTCTTGCACATCAATCATGTCGGTTGAGGACGCAGTGCCTTGGTTGCTTTGCATCACGAGGGAGCCATACCGGAACCGGTTCACGAACTCACCCAGGTGGAACTCCCCGACGGTCTCAAGCCGGCCGCGCTCTTCATCCGATGCGGCACCGCTGTTGCGCTGGACAACAAACAGGTTGAAGTCCGTCTCACTGCCAATGTAGGTATCATCGTCCATGATACCGACCGCCGTCATCCAGTTCGAGTTGAGATCCTTTGCGATCTCTTCAATGCTTCCATCGAGCTGCTTGTAGTTCAAGAGCGAGATCGACTTCATCAAATCACCGACCACTATGAAATCGCCGCGCGACTCCATGTACAACACGAGCGTATGGCCATGGTGACCACATTCGGAGACGAGCTCCTTCTCGTTGTCGGCGTTCTCACTCCACTTGTACAGCTGCGTTTTGCTGTTTACACCGGCCAGCACTTTTCCGTTGAATGCGTTTAGAGAATACACAGCACCCTTCACTTCACGTTCCGTGATCAGCTGAAGGGATCGCTCGCCATGGATACCAGCAACGGTAAACACCAAAATGCGACCTTTGTGGGGTTCAGACTCGTCTTGACGAACGTACGCGGTGCCAACGACGAAATAACTTGCAGCAGACGAGTCACCGGTAAACGAGCAGCTCAGGATGGAGCACGGAGTTTCGAGCGGGTCCAGCTTGAACGAATTCATCACCTCAAATGTCTGGTCGTCGATGAGGCGAACAAACCCATGTTCGACTTCGTCACCGCTTTCGTCGATCGAAAACTTGACTGTGAGCACACCTAAGGTATGGGATTGCGTGCAGTGCGCGATACGACGAGCCCATTCATTAAGTTGGAAAGTCTGGATGTGGAGTTTCTGGATGTCATCGACGGTTCCGATTGTGAGCTCTTCTTCTGACGCCAACGCCAGACATTCTGGAAATGACTCGGAGTGGAAGGAGCACATCACGTTCACTTCCTTGGTGTTCACATTGGAGAACAGCAGCTTGTGGTTGTTGCAATAGATCACGGTCGGTCGATCGCATGCAGCGAATACGTGCGTCGCATCTTTCGATCGAAACATGGATAACGAGATTGGCTGCGAGCCAAGAGAGACGCGCTTTCGGTTGCTCAGCTTTCCGGTGGAGGCCTTGAGATGGAAGTTCATCAGGCTTCCATCACCCAAACCGACAAGAAGGTAGTCTTGGCCATCAAAGGTGCTACAAAGCACGGAGCGGGGAAGCAAATCGTTTCCGAGTGGTTCCTGACCGAGCGAGACCAGCGTAGGCAACTCCAACACGCATACGGAGAAGTTGGTCCACAGGCCAACGACACACACGGTGCTTCGCAATGCACCCGTCTCCCAGTTCTTGTCGCCTTCACCACTCATGTGAACGTCGTCGTCATCTCCTTCTTGTTTCATCGATACATTCCCGCTTCCCAGCAACGGCGTGAGATCGATACAGGCAATCTCGTAGTCCATTTTCACTTGCGCCTTCACCACGAGTTGATGATTTTCAATTTCCAAGTACGTCAGCTGGCCACCCGACGATGCGATGACGACTTGAGTGGGGTTCGCCGAGGCAACCGTGATCCGTGCACCGCCAGAGGGAGTCCAAGTCGAGCAGAGAGAGAAATTCTGGGAATCGATGACGCGTACCTCGGTTTCCGTGACTTGCAACCACGCGTTCCCATAGAGATTGCGACAGTACAATGTCTTCGCATTCGCAAACGCCGGAATTTCACGCTCCTCCATTTCGTCGTCGTCTCCAATGGCGAGGATTCGGATTTCGCTCACGTAGCTTTGCAATAAATACTTGTCGTGCTCGCTCGCAAACGCTTCGCGCAACGCCCACATCCCCTTGATTCCTGGGAGCTCAGTCGTCGCCTGCTCGTTGATGCCAATACCATTCCGGATGACACGAAGCGAACCATCCTTGTCGGCACCACTACACGTCACGATTTGTCCTTGCCCCTGCCGATCCAAGTCCATGACACAAAAGTCTGAGATCGGTCCGACGTTCGTATACGTGTCGAGAACCGACACGTACGAGCCGTTCTCATCGCACTCAGGGTTCAACTTGATCAGCTGTGAATCGCCAAACGAACTGCCGACAAACACGACGCCATTGTCGAGATACGAGAGACTGGACGCCACGCTCGTCTCACCCAGCACTTCGAGAAACAAACCCGTCACGTCCTTGCCGTTATGCTGCAGCGACACGACCGAAAGAAGCCCGTACTGATCTGCCAATAAGAACCGTGAACCATCTTTGTCGACAGCGCCGTACACTTGGATCACGGTACTTTGCATCGGAATGACGTGGAACACACTGCCGTTCAAGTACACGATCGTCTGGTTCGACACGACGAGCACGCCGCCCATGGGGGCTGGCACGGGGATCAACAAGCTCGCGCCGGCTTCAACATTGGGGTGCTTCCAGGGACCTTCGATAAAGTCTTTTTCTTTGAGCAGAATCTGATACGTCTTGATGTGGCGGGCCGACTTGCAGTCTTCGTACAGAACACAGATCGTGGGCTTGGCAAATCCGTAGAGAAACTTGATGTCGATCACGCGCAGCTCGTCGAGGCGAATGTTGAACGTGTCTCGGAGCACGCCCTTGGCATTGTCGATCGGAATCACCTTGAAGTAGCCTTCGTACAGGTTCATGCCAATGAGCCGTCCATCCGGGTCAATGTTACCGCTTGTGACAATCTCGCTACTGCGGCCGATCGAGTCGCGAATGTTGCCGTGGGCCTTTGTCACGATCTGTTTCTTCACGGGATCGTACGCGAGGACGCAAAACTGGAACCGCTGCGTGACCACAAACAGCCAGTCGAGCGGCTCGTTCGCCGCGCGGAAGACCTCGAAGATCACGATGCGGCCGTAGACATTCACGTCGTGCATGGGGATGAGTCCGTCGGGCGTGATCGCGTGGATCTCGAACCGCGTCGACTTGGCGAGCAGCAGGTTGTGGTCGTTGGCGCCTGTGAACGTCGCCGTCAGCGAGTGGGTTACGCTCGTCGGCTTTTGCGCCGTCACCACATACTGGTACGCCATATTGAAGTGTACCCCCAATGAACGTAACCACTCTTGTCTTCCCTGGTGCGTCGAGAAAGCTCCTTGACGCCGCCCGCGTAAAGATGCTTTTTTCCTTTCCTTTCGCTTCGCTTGGTTTCCGCACGGGCTCTGGCGGGGAAAATTCCTTCACGAGGACGGTGCAATTCAATTTTGAATTGAGTCAAATCTACTGTGGTCCACTCCACTATCATGACCATCATTCTGGTTGTCGCAGCGGGACTTGTATTGAGGGGAAATTCTCCCCTCACACAAAAGGTGACACCCGGGGGAGGAAGAAGAGCAGATCGCCGAGAGAGACCATGTCGTCCGAGGCCGACGGCGACCAGCGCGCCGTGTTCCGCACGTCGCCACTCGTCTCGGACTTCGACGGCAAGATCGAATGCCTCACGCACTACTCGTCGCGGGTCGTGATCGGCTCGTCGGACGGTCGACTCGTCATGTTTGATACGCGCAAGGGGCCCACCACGCCGCCCTCGACGTTCCACCAGTTTGCCCACGGGCGCCCCGTCGAGCAGCTCATTGCCGTGCCGCATATCCGCATGGTCATTGTAGTCTCGAATGGCCAGCTCTCGGCCCACGGTGCAACCGATCTCAAGGCGCTCGACTTTGACTTTTCCCATGCGAACGCCCACGAAGTCAAAGTGTGCTGCATCAACCAGCGCGGCCCGCCGCACTTTCGCCTGGGCGTCGCGCAGCTCAAGCGCAAGGCCATCGTGATCTACCAGTACCAGAGCTCGGAGAAGGCCTACCAGTACCTGCGCGAGTTCTCGACGACGGAAGTCCCCGAGAGCATGTCGTGGTACCGCAATAAAGTGATTGTCGGCTACCGCAAGGACTACTTTATCTTGAATGACAAGAGCGGCGAAGCGCAGCCCATCAACTCGCCTGGCATCCAGAACGCACAAGTGATCCCCGTGGTCAAGCTGCTGCCCAATGAAGAAACGCTGATCACGGTCATGGACAAGGTTGGCGTCTTTGTCGGACTCGCAGGCGAGCCGTTGCCCAAGAATTCGATCAACTGGACGCAACCTCCGGCTGCCATCGAGTACACGTCCCCCTACATTATCGGATTCATCCCTCGTGTTGGTGTCGAGATCATCAGTGCCACCGACAGTTCGGTTGTGCAGATGCTGCCGATCCACCGCGTGGCGGCGATCTTTAGCAACGGCATGAAGTTCGACATGGAACCACGACCTAGTGGTGACAGCGAGAATGTCGTCATTGTCGGTGTGCGGGAAAGCGGCTCCAAGTCGTCGGTCTTGAAAGTCGAGCAAATGCCCATGGATCAGCAAATTGGCGAGCTGTTGGATCGAGGTAAGATCCAAGAAGCGCAAGACATTGTCAAAAAGTCGGTTGCAGGTCTATCTGCCGACAAGCAAAAGAGCAAGACCAAGCGATTCCAGCGACAAGCCACTGTCGCATTGCTGCGGCGGCTGGAATTTGACTCAGCCGTCGATTACATGTTTCGTTCCGCCGTGGAACCGTGCGAGTTCATTGCCTTTTTCCCGGAGTATCAGTGCTCCTCGTTTGCGTATGAACCGTCCATTCTCAAACCCGAGGTGTTACCACGAGGTGCAAGCGTATCCCCGGATATCAAGTCGGTGATTAAGGAAATTCAAGCCACGCAGCATGCCAATCTCGCAAGCGAAATTGCGCGCGCCGACCCACACGATCTGGTCCAAGCGGCAACGAAGGCGCTGCTGAAGTTTCTCGACAAGTACAAAATGTACGTCCGTGAGAAGTCGCAGTCGTCGAGGAGTCGTGCGCAGTCTCGATCACGGTCGGCGTCCGCGAGTGGCTCTAATGGGCCAAAGGACCCACGCCGGACGGAGGCCATCGACACGGCGCTCTTCCGTTTGTATGTGAAGTACAATCGGCAGAAGGAACTGCTGACGCTTCTCGAGGACTACAACAGCGAACCAGACGGCTGCAACCTCGAAATGGACTCGTGCCAGGCATTGCTGCTGAACAAGAAGCTGTACTATGAACTCGGTCAACTCCACTTGGTCCAGGGAAAGTATCGCGAGGCGACCGAGGTGTACGCGCGCATGCACTCAGGCGAGTACAAGCAGTCGAAAGTGCCGAAGCCCGCCATCGATGCTGCGATAGACGTATTGATCGCTGTTCCAGTCGAGGAAGCTGATCTCGTGTACGAGCAGTCAATCTGGATCATGCGTGGGACACAAGTGAAGAATGCGCTCCGTATTTTCACGGATCGCGCACTCAAGTTTTCATCAAATGACGTCGTCGAGCATTTGAAGAAGCACTCGGACGACCCTGCCATTGTTGCCAAGTACCTGGAGACGCTCGTCAAGAGTGAACGTGATCAATTCTCGAGCAGCTCAAGCGGTCGTAACAGTCAGCCCAACGCACTTCAAGACGTCAGCGACAGCTACAGTAACTTTCTCGCCGGCGACGGAGATGGCGACGCGATTGCTGTTCCAACCGGTGTGAGCGCGGAAGAAGATACGCATCACACACGGTTGGCCATGGAATACATCGATGAGGTGCTTAAGCTGGTCAACGCGGGTGAAGCTCCGTCCAAGTCCCATCCTGGGAAAGAACCTGGTGCGCTGGGTGACGCTCGCAAGCGACTGCTGCGTTTCCTCAAGTCCAGTTCGTCTCGCTATGACGCAAGTCAGCTTGTCTCCAAGGTGCGCCGCACACCGTTGTACAATGAACTTGTCATTCTTTGTGGTCGAGGCGGATTTCATGAGGAAGCTGTACGCGCGCTGGTTCTGGAGTTGAATGATCTCAAAGGTGCGGAAAGCTATGCCACGAAGTATGGCGTCAGCCGAGGCTCTGCGGCCGCCAATAAGACCAAGACGGAACGCAACAATGCATTGCTGGAGCTGCTCAAGATTTGTTTCAATCCCCAAGAAGAGTCGAAGAAGGCTGCCTACAACGACTTTGCGTTTCAGCTTCTCGGTCGCCACGGGAAAACAATGGACGGCAAGATGGTGCTGGAGCTCATCCCAGCGTCGACGCCACTGAACAAGCTGGTCGAATACTTTAGCCAGTGCCTGCCGCACAGCGCCCACAACGTGCGGGAAACCCGCATTGGTTTGAGCCTGTCCAACATTTACAATCTTCAAGTCCAGTGTGATCGCGTTGAGAAGCTGAACCAGTATGTCGAGATCGATCCACAGACGGTGTGCTTCTCGTGCAAGAAGCGTATTGGTGATATTATGTTTTCCGTGTACCCGCACGGCAAGGTCGTCCATTACAATTGCATGAACGGACGACCCGACGTGTGCCCGGTCACGGGCGAGCAGTTTTCGTGAAGAAGTTCCGAACAGCTTCTTGTACAGAAGAGATTGGGTCGACCCAGCGGTCATAAGAGCAAGACAAGTATACTGGGAATGTGTAGCGTCTCTAATTATTCGCATCCGTTGACTGCGTCTGCGGGTCCCATTGGTCAGTTGATCTTGCCTTGCTTGTACAGCTCCGACACTTCCTTGAAGTTATGGTCCAGCCGCTGACGGAAATCGTCGCTGAACTGGTCGCACACGAGCAAGTGCGCGTCGATGTTTTCGCGCGTGTCCAGCAGGTAAATGTGCTCGCACGCCGCAACCGACCGCTTGAGCGTGGCAAGCACAAAGTCGGAGAAGCTCACACACTTTTTCGTGTTGTACGCGTAGACTTTGCCCCGCTCGAGTCGTCCCATCGCTTTCCAGCTCTGGGCGTGCCCGGCCATATCGCCCAAGCGCGCGCAAATCTCTCGACCCTCCAAATGGCGACACAGGCGAATCTGGATAAGCCGTCGCAACCGCAGAAACATGACCCGCGAGTGGTTGTCTGTGGGGGTTCGCTTTGCCACGAGATCGGGCGTGGCCGCCGCCGGCATGATGGGCTTCCCGTGTGTCACATGTCCAGCCACGGTGGTGTCCACAACGAGCTACGTAAATACAAAATGATCGGATATTCTCAAGTCCAGCTCCATCAAATTTCGTAGTAGGCCTTACCTCTCGTTTCCGACTGGGCTTGGTCTCTTTCTCTCTCGCCGCCGTCGTAGGCGTCGTCGCGTGGTGCATCTGGCTTGAGGGGAGTGGCGGTGGTGCCACTGGAGCCAATGCCGCCGTGAGACTGGAGACGTCGTGGTGCTTGGAGATAGGCAGGCGTTTCTTGACCTGCTTCATTGCATCATGCAAGATGTCGCGATCAAACTTTGTGCATGTGGCCGCCAGCTCGTCGTGCATCTCCTGAAGCAATTCGGCCCCGTTGGGAAGGCGACGCAGTTCGTCTCGCACCTGGGACTTGTACCCAATCTCTTCGGCCTTCTTACGCGACTTCCAGCGCGACGTCGTCGACGTGTTGCCGCCCATGTCGACATTGCAGGCCCATTGGTCTTGCGCCTTGCTGCGGCACTGGATGCCTGGGATCACCGCCGAGTCGATGCGGATACCATTCACTTTTTGGCGCTTCGAAGATTTGGGGTGTGCCAGCAGCGCATGCTGTTGGTCGACGAGCTGCTGCAGCAGCAGCTTTTGGTCGCTTGCATCTGCGAGCAGCAGGAGCTCGGCAATGTCGTGAGCAAAATGCTCGCGCGACGTGTACTGATACGCGTTGGCCCGGCCCAGAATTGTCTTGGCAAGTGTCGCGTACTGCTGCGTGCGCTCGGGCAGCAAGGACCCAGGAGTTAGTTGCTGTTGCAGAGGCGCAGCAGTCGTGCCACAACCACTGCATGCTGACTCGGTCTTCGGTTCTGGCTGCGGCTGCTCGGTAGACCTTTTTGCCACACTGCTTGCCTTCGTGGAAGCACATGACGGCTTTGCCTGCGCAGCGTCCGACTCTGCTGTGGGCACGACAGCTGCGGCAAAGACCAGCGCACCACCCGTCGCTGCTGCGACACGCTTGACCTCTTCGCGGCGGATCGTCAGGAAATGCTTCACGACGCCCGCGAACTCCTCGCGGAGCTGCTCGTTCAGCGCAACGACTTCCATTTTTTTCTCCCTTCCGTCTTATTTGGATGGAGACTTTCAATTCCAAAAATTGATGGAACCAATTTTGACATTTACAGATCTACCCCGGGATAGTGACACAACTGCAATATGGAATGAGGACTCCATTGACGACAATGATACCAGTACCGATTGAGCACCCAACCACCGTGGAGCCTTCGGTGGTTGGGTGCACGGTGGACTAACTAAAAGACTCGCTTCTCCTTCTCTAGCAGTTCCAGCTCCCATGGAAGTCGTGGGCAACTTCAACCAGCTTTGTCTTGATGTTTATGACGCCCTTTGTGCTTGTGTCCAACGCGGGCGCCTATTGAGAGTGAAATGTCGGGCACCACGACACGACTCGGAGAGCTCCGACCCACACATTATGGAGTTGGATACTGCACGAGTAAACGCAGCGACATGATGAGTTGGAACTCATCACACCGTGGCTGTCCACAGCGTGTCGCAGGCCAAGAAGTGCATGATCACTCTAGCCACACCCACCACTCACGCGACGGATTGGACCGTAATACAGTAATCCTACAGACCCCCATACTACCCTGACTGTTTGCAGAGCTGGCTGTGGAGCATGTCTCCACTGTGGCTTCCGCACTCTGCGGTTCAGGCTGAGACGCAACCCGTGTCACAACTTAAACACTTGACCCAACAGCGGCAGCAGCTCCCCGCTCGCGTCCATTTCGCGATTCGACGGTTGTTGCTCACAACCATGAGCTCCGCTTCTAATGCCGTGAACGGGAAGAACCAGGCCAGCAGCTCGGATGGTTCGTCGGGTTCGAATGCAACATCACTGCCGGGACTCTCAGCGGGCGAGAGCTGCGCGTACCTGAGCCCGAACGGCAACACGGGCTGCCGCATGCCGCGACCGTGCGGTAGCTGTCTCGCGACCTCTGGGTGTTTCATCGATGCCAGTGGAACCTGCGCGAGTGTCCACGACGTACGCCTTGACCCGACCATGGACTATCGCCTCGCGATCGCGCAGGGACTCGTGCTGCCCAAGCCGACGGCGAGTGCGGCGGCCATAAGCCAGCAGCAAATGTGGCAGTTCCCCGCGGGTCAAGTCGTGTACTGCGATGCCAGCGACGCAGTCTGTCGCTCGTGTCGTATGGCCAACTTCTGGCGCTCGCGGGGCACGTATCCAGACAGCCGCTACTGCCTCGGCGACGGTGGCTGCGTGTGCATTGACGCGTGCGAGCGTCGCTGGTTCGTGCAGCCCGACTGCTCAATGGCAGGAAGCGGCAGCAGCGGACAGGGAGACGACTCGCAGGACGATCTCCTCTTGGACCAGGGCTTTGTCAACAACGTGTGGCAGGCCATGGTCGGTGCGATGCTATTTGTTGTGCTCGTCTTTGTGCTCATGTTCCGGTCGAGACGCCGGGCGCAAACCACTCGCCGCCGCGAGCAAGACGAAGAGCGTCGCCGGCAAGAGGAAGCGAGACGCCAGCAGCGCCAGCAGGTGCGCGCCAGCGAGCTGGGCGTCAACGTGCTGACCTTGGCCGGCTGGGAGACCCACCGTCGCGACCTCCTGGACAAGGCGTCGGCTCAGTCGACCACGACTACTGCAGGTGAGACTGTGGCCACTACCACTCAGGAAGAGACCGCTGTGGGGGTGGCCGTCGGCGAGGAACATGAGACCGAGTACGTGCGAATGTCTGAGGACGGCGAAGGCCGTCGCTCGGTGAGCACGGGAATACCCAGCGGTGACGGTGGTGGTGCAGCTGCTGCTGGAGGGGATGCGGCAGTTGCAAGTAATAGTGTCTCACCGACAGGAGGTCCTACGCCAGCGCTGGCACCCTTGTCCACAACACGAACACTGCGCCCCAGCGGGGTAAGGATCCGACGAGGTTAAGTGAATGGAATGTAGCAATACTTTTGACATGCTCCCAGACACGCAAAATCCAGCGGCATTGACACGCACGAGGTTGACACTTTTGTCCAATCATGGGCCCAGGTTGAACGAGCACTGCAACTTGCAGTCCAGGGAGGAGAGCTCTCGTCACTTTACGGTACTGTAGGTTCCCATGGACCTCAAGCATGGCTTTTCCGACGCGACAGTCGAGAACTCGGGACCTGCGGTGAACCTGCTGTCGGCGATCCTGGATCCGCTTGTCGCTGTGGAAGAACCCATCACTGGATGCGCATGTCGCAGCCACAGCATTTGCACACTACAAGGAAGCAAGAAACACTCCGACCACATGGAGATGCCCCCCTCCCACTCATTCATTAAATGCGTGTCCAAATTTTGGTCTTGGCCTCCATCTCAAAGTCAGAACAGTGGTTGTCGACGACCACAGTTTCGACTTCTGTAGAGTTCCAGAACTCTACACTACAGTAGTAATGGTCTGTACTCAACACGTCGTTTGCTGCACGAACCGACTGAAAGTGCCACTCACTTGCCCTATTCTCTGCAATCGAATTCTGTTCCGATTTCGATCAGTATCGAATGCTGTACAGTACAACGCCTAGGTTCCGCGTGTTCAGCACATCTCCTACACCTCCAAGAATTGTTACCTTTGCATATCCATAAATTTAATCTGTCGAACTACCTGCGAAAACGTACGATAAACACCTGTTTAAATATATATTTTAATCACCAACGAAGTCGAACTTCAACAACGACCAGAAAACACACCCACCCCGCGCGCACTCTTGTCGCCTCACTCTCCAACAAACCGCCAAGCACAAACACCCACACAGCACAGTCAACACACTGTCACTTTCGTCATGGCGAACGACAGTGCTTCGATGCTTGTCACGCTGGAAAGAGGCGAGACCTGCGCGTTCCTCAAGGCTGACGGCGTTACCGGCTGCCGAGCGCCACGGTCTTGCCGAAGCTGCCTCGAAATCTCTGGTTGCATGATCGGTACGAGCGGAACGTGCGTAAGCCAACTCGACGAAGCCTTGGATCCAAACCTCAGCTTCGAACGCGCGATCGCCCAAGGACTCGTGTTGCCAACTGGGAAAGCCAGCGCTGCGAAACAAGCGTGGCAGTTCCCATCAGGCCGCGTGCGGTACTGCAGCCAGAGCGACTCAACGTGCCGTGCGTGCCGTCGTGCCAAGTTCTGGAACTCAGTGGCGGACAGTCGCTTCTGTGTGGGCGAGGATGGCGACTGTGTGTGCATCGATGTGTGCGAGCGACCGCTAAGCGCACGAACCGACTGCTCCTTGTCGGGCATTGCACCACCCACACCACCGGCATCAGCGTCACCACCCGTGATGGAATTCAGTGATAACTCCACCGCGCGAAGTGTCTGGCACGCCGTCATAGGCACCGTCGTCTTTACGATCGTCGCGCTCGCGCTCTTGCTGTTCGTGTCGCGCCATTCCAACGGCACGAGTTCCGATGCGCGTCGCGATGCGCGGCTCCGGCGCGAAGAAGCGAGACGGGAGCGTCGGGAGGCTCGCGCTGCAGCGCTCGGCGTGAACCCATTGAGTCTGACGGGCTGGGAGGCGTACCGTCGCGTTCTAATCGACAAGGAAGTTGCGACGCTCACAGGCGCCGGCGGAGACAAGAAGACAGGCGAAGCCAGCGAGCAGCCCACAGACGACTCGGCGACTCTGGCGTCGTCACTGGAAACTGAGAGTGGTGAACGCGACCAGCCGCGTGACATCTCTGCCATGTACATCCAAGTACAAGACGACGATCGTGGGACCGCAACCACGGCCGGTGCGATCAGCGCCGCCGACAATGTGGTGACTCCAGCTCGCTCGCTGCTGGCACCGCTGTCGACCGTGCGGCACCATTCCCAGACGTGATTTAATACGTAGTACTACGTGACTGTTAGTGTCATTCTTTATGAAGAAGGAAAGTACAATATTACTGCGGGTTCGTGAGTACTTTGGTTGAAGTTCGACCAGAGCAGTCCAGCTGGCTCTGAAACCTTATACCCGGATTAAATCTGGTCAGCCAAACAATCACTCGCACACACAAACCTTCGCAGCAGTATCGATAAAGTGTTGTTAAACCCTAACCGCTCATCCTGAGAACGCATACTGAATCATGGAAGCAACCCACTGCCCATCCCCCTTTGGACGAACCCACCACCAGTGGCGATTGATCAAAGAAGAAAGTGACGCGCCCATAGAACCACCTCCGCTTTCAACAGGGACACATTCCAGGGAGAGAAAGGCTTCGCCACGCGACGTGAGAGGAGATGGAAACGTCGAATTCGTCCTCTTCCTCCAACGGGACAACCAGCGCCAGCGGCGTCTCCCCTACGCCTTTGCGTATGACAGGCCTGCAGGTCGGTGAGACCTGTTCGCTCCTCCGGGCAGACTTCATCACGGGCTGCCGAGCGCCGCGGTCCTGCCGAAGCTGTCTCCAAGTCTCCGGCTGTATGATCGGCACAACTGGAATGTGTGTGAGCCAACAAGAGGAAGCCCCGGACCCGAGTCTCCGCTTTGATCGCGCGGTCGCCAACGGACTCGTGCTCCCGAACGCGAGTGCCCATGCTGCGCAGACCCGCGAGGCGCAAGTGTGGCAGTTCCCAGCGGGCAGCATCCAGTACTGCAGCCGGAGCGACGCCGTGTGCCGCGACTGCCGACGCGCTGCCTTTTGGCACTCGAGCGATTTGCCGCCCGACAGTCGCTTCTGTCTGGGCGAGGACGGCGCCTGTGTGTGCATCGACGTGTGCGAGCGACAGATGCTCAGCCGGGCGGACTGCTCGCGGATGGGAACGGGAGGCACGCCGATGCCCACGCCATCCGCGGCACCAGCGCCGTCCCGCGTCAGCGAAATCAGCGGCAGCTCGAGCGGCCAGTGGGTGTGGCATACAGGTGTAGGTGCAATGATCTTTGCGCTCGTGGCGGTCGGGTTCTTGATGCATGCGCGCCGCTCCGCTGAGAGGAGCTACGACGCGCGACAAGATGCGCGGCGCCGCCGCGAGCAAGTGAGACGCGAACGCCGCGAAGCCCGTGCCGCCGCACGTGGTGTGAATCCGCTCACCCTTACGGGCTGGGGGGCGTACCGCCGCGCGCTGATCGACAAGGAAGTCGAGGCTTTACAAGGCGCCGATGGAAACAAGACGAAAGGCGAATGCGGCGAGCAGCCTATGTCTCCAGTCGCGGTTACGGTCACCATTCATACGGAGCACCGTAATGGGGAGAGCGAAGAAGACCAGCTACACCGAGAGACCGGCATTGCGTACGTCCAAGTGGATGATGGCCATGCCCGTGGAAACGAAACCGTTACGCCGGCTCGGTCGCTGCTCGCGCCGCTGTCGACGGCGCGGCAGCATCCACACATGTGATGAGTGTTGTGAGTATACCAACAAGGATGGTAGTCCAGTTTGGCTTCTGTTGTCAGGAGGCCAAAGTGGACTTGGAGATGGAACGCATTGATAATCCTATGGGTGTAGATTCACGTGTTGTCAATTTTGGTAAAATATAATTGCGAAGAAGGCCAATCTCTGGCGGTTTGTATCAGCGCTCCCAAGTCGTGATATCGTACTGCAACCACGCCACTTGTGACGAAGTTTTCGTCATCCACTTCGCTATTTCTATCGCTACCGGTAACGTTTTGCTGTCGCCAGCACATCAACGAATCCATTTGCAAGTGAATCTTCCTTGAGGTGTATCTACGTAGTCCAGTCACTGGGGCAGTGAATAAATAGCCTATCTAATTCTACGTAGTAATGAACCGAGCAGTCGGCCGCTATTATACTAGTAGTGGTTAGAAGGCCAATGTCAAGCCGTCCACTTGCTGCCGCCGGATGAAAGAGGATTCCTAGACCGCTCGGATCTGTTCTCTACGATGAATATGATGGCAAAGGCAGCGCGAAAAAATGAGCTCACTCGCCGGGGCTCCATCTACTCTCGTGGCGTTCGCGTTCAAGAGCGGACGAAGCGGGTGGCACAGCACCATGAGATCGTCCAGGCCGCAAAGATCGCTCGCTGCTTGTTAATCGCATAGAGGAAAGCCTGAAAACAGGGACAAATGCAATTGGCTGAGACAGAAGTTGTGAGACAATTTATGCGAACTCTCTAACTGCATCCCCTGATGTTCACAAGTCCTCCGATCAATTCATTCTCTACAGAGTATCCACCGCGACAAGGGATTTCAAGAACCTCTAATAACGTATATTAAGTCAGAAAGGAGAACCCACCGAGCGAAATCTCATCTCCATTCTGGACTGAGAGGAATCGTCAGTCCGGAACATGGAGATCCTCGGAGGATCTCTCAAAGAAGGCGTCCAACACCGTCAGCACAGTGTACCCAAAGCAGGATGCTCCCTGCGTTTTTAGGTGATTAAGAATCCAGTGGGAACGTACACAGCCACTCCCGCTTTCGCCGCAAGACACTCACAATAACACAGGAAGACTTCGTCTTGAGATGGAAGCATCGGCGTCCTCCTCATCCAATGACACCACCGGCGCCAGCATCATCTCGCTTACATTGATGCCATTGCCACCACCGTCGCGCCTAAAGACCCTCCCCTTCGGAGAGACCTGCTCATACGTGGCGGTCGATACACACGGCTGCCGCATGCCGCGGTCGTGCCAAAGCTGTCTCGAGATGTCGGGTTGCATGATCAACACTATTGGCAGGTGTGTTAGCCGTCGCGACGAGGCGTACGAGCCAAGCAAGGAACACCAGAACGCCATTGATACCAAGCTTGTTGTCACAGACGCCCAGCAGGCCCAACTCGCGCGGATGCGCTGGTCGCAAGAGTGGCAGTTTCCCGCAGGCCTCGCACGGTACTGCATTGCGAACGATGCCGCCTGCAGCGTCTGCACGCGCGCCAACTTTTGGCGCCCGACAACGTCGGCGCCCGACAGTCGTTTCTGCCTCGGCGACGATGGCGCATGCGTCTGCGTCGACGTGTGCGAGCGCCGCGCGTACGTCCAGCCACGGTGCGTGGGCGGTGCCACCCGGACGCCCTCCGAGTCGTCGCATCACGTCGAATCGCCGCACGCCATCCCCAACAGCATCTTCTACGCTCTCGTGTGCATGGTCTTCTTGTCGGTCTTCGCTGTGGTGTTTTGGATACGCAGACGTTGTGCGGCTGAACGAGCCATTGTCAGGCAGCAAGCAGAGGCGATCCACATGCGCCGCCAAGCACGATCCCGTGAGCTCGGAGTGAATCCGCTGTCGCTCACTGGGTGGGAAACGCACCGTCGCGATTTGATCGACAAGGAGATTGCAAAGCTCGCCTCAGCTGAAGAAGAGAACAGGAGGGGGGAGTCGGAAGGCACAGTTTCAAGCGACGAACGCGAAAGCGGAGGCCAATCGCCCAGCGCAGTGGACGGTGTGATATCGGCAGCTCCGTACGTGAGGCTTGACGAGAGCGCGACCGCCCGAGAAGTACCCGTCGATTCTACTGTGGCTGCCAGCGCCGTTCACTCCAGCCGCAACGGAGCCACGATTACACCCCAAGTGTTGGCCCCGCTGCCAAGCGAGCGGCAAGAAAACGCATGATACCATCATGTGGCAGTGCGTCCCCCAATTGCAATAAATTGTTATGTCAGTCATTGCATCAATGTCATGGACGAATCGCAATTTGCTCTTACCTCTTACATTCGATATCCGCTTAATAAACTATGTTTCGATAATTTCATCTGAACCTATTCATTATGACTACAAACCTCTAAACGCGCATACTGGATGACCCAAGAAAGAATCCAGTGCGTGTCTCCTCCCCCTCACGCGAAGGAACAGAACGTCACCCAAGGAAAATTTTCATGTTCATCAGCCCGCTCTCTCTCACGCGTAGAGCTCCAAAGCAAGCGGAGTCCGATCAGGATGTCCTCGTCGGCTGCGGCGTCGCCGGCCAATGCGACTGGCAGCGCGAGTGGCGCTGGCGGCGCGAACCTCCGCATCGTGCCGCGACCAGGGTATTCAAACATCATGCTGCACATGGGCGAGACCTGCTCGTTCCTGCAGGTCGACTCGCGCGGCTGCCGTGCACCGCGGTCGTGCCGCAGCTGCCTCGAGAATACGGGGTGCATGGTCAACACCATCGGCAAGTGCGTGAGTCTGGCCGACGAGCTGATCGACCCAGCACTCGACTATCACAGCGCGATTGCCGCCAAGCTCGTAATCACGGACGCGCAGCAGGCCCTGTCCATGCCGTTGCGTGGGTCGCAAAGGTGGCAGTTCCGTGCCGACATGGTGCGGTACTGCAGTGCGATGGACGTCGCGTGTCGTGCCTGCACCCAGTCCAACTTTTGGCGTCCGGGTGCGTCATTTCCAGACAGTCGATTCTGTCTCGGGGACGACGGCGCCTGTGTCTGTGTCGACGTGTGCGAGCGCCAGTACTACGTGCAGCCCGACTGTAGTAGCTACGCGACATTGCCGTCCATGCCGCCGTCCAGCTTCGAATCCGAAACGCTCCTTGACCGGCTCTGGCGTGGGCTGTTGAGCGTGGCAATCTTTGTGGGCATTGTCGTGGTGGCCATGCTTCGCAAGCAATACGTCGCCAAGCGGACCACACGATTGCACCAACAAGAACACGCGCGGCAGCAAGAGGCGAGGCAGGCACGGCGCCATGCGACGTCGCGTGCGTTGGGCGTGGATCCGCTGACGCTCACTGGGTGGGAATCTCATCGTCGCGAACTCATTGACAAGGAGGCAGCGCAGCTTGCTGGAGAAGGGGACGAGAGCAAGACGGGTGAAGTACACATCGACGGCTCGAGCGAAGACCAACATGGCGGCGAGATCCGATCGCCACGCGCAGCCGGCAGCGCTTCCTCGACCGCGTACGTGAGTCTGGAAGAGAGTGGACCGGGCAACACGACCACGCGGTCGTCAAGCGCTGGTCTCTCGGCCTATAACGAAGCGACACCGTCCCGCCAGTCGCTGGCGCCGCTGTCCACGCGGAGCTGTTGAGCGAGCATCTAATTATCTCACGCCGCAAGAATGTATGGTCGGAACGAAACGACGGGCTGCCAAGTTGAGCAAGTAGTATGAGTGAAAGCTCTGTAAATACAATGCGTCTTCATTCGCACGAGGTGTTTCAAAGAGCCCTTGGGCCTGCCTCGTTTTTGTGCAAGTGGACAACGAAAAGAAAAGCCACACAAGAAGCAAGGATCGGATCTCACGTCAAATGACAGGGCTCAATCATTTCCATTCGATTGAATGAAACGCATCATGCAAAAAACAAAGCTGCATCTCCTACGTACAAGATGGCGGGGATTAACTTATGGGCGGGCCTAGCGAAAGAAGTACTCGGGTGGGCTAAACAGCCACGCTAGGCAGTAGGACGCGCATAACTGACGACGCCGTTGTAGAGGTATGACGCGCAGAGCCAGCTCAGCGAGCACCCCGTCGTCACCAGCTCCTTGCCTGTGGCGACGTAACCGTGTTGCGTCGCGTGGTCGTGCCACGAGATGAGGCACTGCTTGGCCACTGACATGAGCTGACGAGCGCTGATCTTGACCAGCAGCACCCACAGCTTGGCCATCTACGGTAGTTGAGAGTTGTGAGTATCGGAAAACTCCACTCCAAAAGGCGAGGGGTACAAGCTGTACCTGCACAAAGTTGCCAAACATCTCGAGCGTGAGCGACGTGTGTTCCGGGTAGTACTTCTCCAGCACGAGCGCGAGGCCGACCATGCTTGCAATGGGAATCTGTACAGATACGTCATTAGAGTAGGCTCTGTATCGCCGTCCACGGTTCGGATTAAAAAAACGTACCGCGAGACCAATGAATGGCAAGGTAAACATGCCAATCGCCGCGGCCGCGACCGGATTTGCAGACGCACGCTGCTGTGCCTGGTCGGCTAGGCGCAGCACATAGTTCCGCACGGCAGTTGCCTGCTGACGCTGCGCGCGCTTCTGGCGCAGGCGCTTGGCAGCGATCGATTCACGCTTTTCCTGTTTCGGAGGCGCGTCGGCCGTGTCGGCATTAGTGGCGACGTCGTCATCCGCGAGCTCTTCAATCGTGATCCGGTCCGATCGATCGCCTTTGCCGATGCTGCCCTTCTCAGCAATGTCATCTCCAATCGACATGAACAGCGACTGGCCGGCCTCGAGCAGTTTCTGGGCAATACCCAGCGACAGCTGCGCCGCGAGCTCGTACTCGTCCTTGGAGATCGTGCTCAACGCGTTATCCAGAACGCCGCACATGCTGTCGGCAAACAACATCATGTTCCGCAGCGACTCTTCGTTCGTGGCGACCGCGAGTTGCTGCTCCTTGGGGGGAGGCGGCGCTACTGCTGCTGCCTGCTTCTGTCGCAATGGTGGCTCCTCGCCCATCAGCAGCGCGTGCTCCGCCTCGTGCGCGAGCTTAAGTTGCTTGATCTGCTCGTCCGCTTCGTCAAACTGCTGGCACAGTGCCTTCATCTTCTCGGGGTCCTGTAGCAGTCCCGTCACACTGGTTTGCACGTCGCGGAGGCTCTGCTGGGTGGCCGCGACAACCTCGGCGAGCTTCTTCGCCACGTCCTGCGGCGAGATGTCCTGTAAGTGCTCGTTCGCTTCCTCACAGGCCTGCGCGAGAAAGTCCATGAACGACGCGGCCTCATCGTTCGTCACGACGATACCCGCGTTCTCCGCGCCGGTCGGCGACGTTGACGCGAGCGTCGTGATCTCGCCGGCGTAGATCTCGTCGACGCACTGGTGGAAAAGCATCTCTAGCGCTTGCTGCTGCGCAAGGTTAAAGCGGTCGGCGTCTTCCATGGCGGCGTCCTCATCGATCCACGCGTGGGCGTCGTCGCCATTCAGGTCCCTGTGGTCGTGCGGCATCGCCATCATCGTCTCGCGTCGCAAAGTATCGTGTAACGCCGTTGGAGCTCTTTGCGTGACAGCTGAATGCATCAACACCCGGAAAGAACCACCATCCGAATCTACCATTGGCTAAAATAAAATTCTTCCATTTACTTCTATTGGCTAAAATACACCTTCGGGGCCAAACAAAATGCGCCATCGACTCATGGTCCGTCACGACGAAAGCCCACAAATCTGTGACGTGTGAAGAACGAAGTCACGACTGTGCTATGAGGTTCTTTTGCATTATCTTGCGCCGAGACATCGCCAGTCTCTGGAATCCAGAGACCGAAGCCTATAGTCGTTATGCTGATGATGCTGCGCAAAATGCGTCGCTGCTGGATGAGGGTCTCCGATTACCCCGTCAAAAATAAGGTTTAGGGATTCACTGCGACGTGTGATATCTATCTCAGTGTATGTGCATCCCGATCCTATAATTTCATATTTTCAGCCAATCAGGTATCACCAGATGAATCTGAATGGTGCTCCGGTTCTTCTGTATTTCCAGCTTTCCAGGTTGAAACTCAGGACGGGACGGTAGTGGAAACCATGGCCGAAGTTCCCGATGCCGCCGCTGCAAAGGCCGCGCGCCAGGCGCGGAGCCGCAAGCAGCGGATCCTCTGGGACAGCGACAACGCCACGCCGGACGGCAAGACGTCCATCGGCATTCTGCTGGAATGGCTCACGGCGCCGGGCAACTACGAACGCTGGCGCGACGGCAAGGCCCAGTTTGGCGAGACCCGCGAGAAGCTCTGCACCGAGATCAACAACCTCATGAAGAAGCACGGCATTTTGCACCGCGAGAACGCCAACATTCGCACGCAAATCAGCGAGCTCGAGCGGTCCTATGATGCCGCTGTCGCGTGGCTCGTGCAGAACGGCTTTGAAGACGGCCAGCTGCCAGAGCTGCTCGTGCCCTCGCCGACGGCTACAACAGCCCCACAGGACGCTGGACCCGGTGGGCTCGACGGCACCACCTCTGCGCCGTCGCTTGACGGCGTCACGACCAGCAGTGCGAACCCGGCGCACCACGCCGAAGTGCAGGTGCTGCGACTCTGTCGGTACTTCCACGTGCTCTCCGTCATCATGCGGCAGCCAACCAACCAGCCGCGCGCGCGGCGGCCCTACAACCGCTCGCTCTCGAGTTCGTCGGCGAATGGCCAGTCGTTGACGCGCCGCACGAGCCAAAGCGATGGCGTCGTTGGGGGCGACAACTCGCTGGGCGACGACGACTCGGCGCTCGACACGGCAAGCGACAATGGCCACGACGCCGCGTCAGAAATCGGGAACGGGGCTCTGGCGGCGGGCTCGCGTAAGCGGAAAATGGCGGCCGCGGCGACGCAGCCCGTGCTTGCAGCCGCCATCGGCGGTGGGCCATCGGCGCTTCCGAGCGGCGGTGCGTCGGCGGCCGCGTCGTCGTCGGTGCTAATGAACTCGAACAACTTTGCCAGTTTTGAAAACACGCAGCGCATGCTGCTGGACGCGGCCCGCGAAGACCGTGAGCGCAAGCGGTTCCAGCTCGATGAAGAGCGCAACAAGCTCGAGTGCGAAAAGCTGCGGTACGAGATCGAGGCCACCAAGCTCGAGCTGACGGTACAGCGCGCGCTGGCTCGCCAAAAGCTGCTGGCGGCCGGCGTGGATGCCGCCGCCGTCGAGGCCATGCTCACGCAGGCGAGTACCTTGCCCGCAAGCAGCATCTAATGTCACGGTGCTATGAGTTATTATGGTAGTACTGCGCAGTCTGATCTTGGCAGAGCGAGGACTAACGAGTCGCACAAACGATTTTGCCACTGCATGTGCGGGAGGAGGTTCACAATGGCGTGTTTTGGGGGGAAATACAGGAAATAAAGAAAGCATTGCGAAACGCAGAACCGTAGTGTGAGCCAGCAGAAGAGCGGAGCGAGGCTCTCGCTTCGTCTACACGAGCTGCGCCGGTGTTCTCAGCGCGGCGTTCGAGACGGACGCCGCCTGCTTGGGTAATGTCGCCGTGGTGGCTGACATGGCCTCGGTCGCGTCGATCGACTCTGTGTGGGACGAGTTCGAGACAATCACGAGCATGGTTCCGAGCGTGATGAGCGCGGCGCCGCTAAACGTGTACCATCCGGGCAAGAGATCCACGCCCACTGCGATGCCCATGGCGTTGGCGAGCACAGGCTCGAGCAGCATCACGACCGAGATCACGATCGGATCAAAGTACTTCATCACGGCCACGTACCCGAGCGTGCCGATGAGCGTACACACGACGACAATGTACAACTCGGTGAGAACGTGCGTGGACTGGACCCAGCCAAAGAGCCCAATCTTGGCGTCCGTGGAAAACTCAAACGGGATCTCGAGAATAGAAAAGACGGGAAAGTGCAGCAGCGTCGTGATGATAAACACGCCGCTGAGCAGCACGATGACGTCGACTTGTTCACGGAGTCGCTTGGCTGTGAGCAGGTACACGACGCCGCCGACCGCGCCGACCAGCGCGACGAGATCACCCGCGAGCGTGACACCCTGTACCGCCACAGGAGCCGTCGACGTACTTGTCGGTGCGGTGCGGTCGAGTGTCGTGAGGATGCCGCCAATGATGCCGACGCCCGTGCCGATGCCTTCGTACTGGGACACAAACTGGCCCACGACCAAGCGGCCCAGCACCATGATCAGTGAGTGGCAGTTGTTGAAAATGTACGCGTGGCCGATCGACGTGTGGGACAGCGACCAGAGGAACGTCATGAGAAACACGGCGTACCCGAGACAGCACGCCATAAAGTGAAACATCATGTGGGTCGTGAATTTCGGGAGTCCTTGGTCCACGATCGCGACGGTCGCGAGCGGCAGGAACACGAGCAGGGACGCCGTCGAGCGCCAAAAGAGCTTGAGAAACGGGTCCACCCCCTGCTGCATATCCAGCGCTGCGCCCAGGGATGAGATGGTGACCAAGGACGTGAGCAGCAACACGTAGCCGATCACGGGCACTTGGTGCTTGACCAGCAGCTGCAGCGCGAGCGAGCCGTTCTTGAGCTCGAGTGCCTCGACCGCGACGTCCTTCACGTCCGACGGGAGGTGCGATAGCTGGCGCATCAAGCTCGGCTTCTTGTAGAGCTTCTCGGTGCCTGGCACGGCCAACACAAACTGCTGCGCGTCCCCAAGGCGGCGCGTCGAGGACTTGGGCAGTTCGATCAGGTACGCATTCCGGTCCGACGCGAGCGGCGCGACGGCCGCCGGCAATCCATTGCTCTCGGCGCCTGCCTCACTACCGGTCGGTGTGTCAAACGGAATGGACAGCACGAACGATTCTTCGGCCGTTTCCAGGAACGAGCTTTTTCTTCGTAGGAGCTTGAGCCGCGGAGTCAATGGACCATTAACGCCACTGACACCGCGCGACCGCGGCGATGCCGGCATGGAGAGCAGTGGCGTGTTCTCGTCGAGCGGGTCTTCCTCGCGAGCGACCTCTTGTAGCTGGTTCACACCCACGACATAGCCTTCAAAGACGTGGCTCTTCTCACGGTCGTGCGTGTCCAGCGCACGCAGCATGGAGTCGTCGTCGGCCGCCGAGACGGCCAGAAACACGTTCTTGCTGTTGCGATGCACGGGCGCGCCTCCTTGGCTCGCGGCAGTCACGTCCTTGGCGACAAACACGGGCCACGGCGACAGCGACGCCATGCTGCTCGTCTCGATGATGCGGTCGTACTGCGCCTGGGTCTCAATACTGAGCCAGACGTCGCCGGCCGCGTCGGCAAACTTCAATCCGTACGACGGGCGCAGCACGTTCAGTGCCTCAGCCAGTGAAAACTTGGGCTTTTCGTACGCGAGCATCTCGAGCGCCGCAAAGATGCGGCCGGTCGTAAGAAAAAGACCTGCGTCGATCGCATCGAACGTCTTGAGATTCCGGCCAATGCGCTGGATCACGTTGCCCTTGCTGAGCTGCACTTTGCCGGCCGTGGGCGGCAACCCCACAAGCTTTTTCTTGTCCGTGTCCACGAGCACACAGGCGACGCAGTCTTCGAGATCGAACGCCGCCATGCGCATGATAATGGCCTTGTCGAAAATGTGGTCGGCAGTGTGGATCAGAAACGGCTTGGAAAACATCTCGCGCGCCGACAGCAGCGTACGCGCATGGCCGTACGGCGTTTCTTCGCCGAGATTCAGAAACTCAATCTTGAGCTTGTGGAACAAGATGGACGCCTTGACGTGCTCCATGATTTCGTGGCCGAAATGCGAAATGATAATCACGACGCGTTCCATGCCGGCCACAAAGAGCTGGGCCAAAATGTGCTCCAGCAGCGTGTACTCGCCGAGCTGGATGAGGCACTTGGGCGTGTCCGAGCCTTCGAGACACATGGTGCTGGACGCGGCCGTGATGAGCACTTCCTTGACGTACGGTCCATGGTCCGCGGCAGCCACGTCGCTCTCGGCGGGCGACTTGCCCACGGCTTCGAACGGCACGTCCTGGCCGCGGTTCACGATCACACCCTGCATCTCGACGGCGTCCTCGGACTGCATGCGCCGCACGAGCTCAAACTCTGGGATGCCCGCGATGGCGCTGAGCTTCTTGAGGTCGAGCGCATAGACGCTCGACGGCACCTCCGTGTCGATCTGGAGCCGCTCGCGGGTCGTCATGGGGCTGTGTACCTCAGAGCTATGGAGATGAGACGGTCGAGGGAGCAATGGCGGCGGCAGGCAGGCGTGGCGTGCGTCGATCTCTCCACCAGTAACGACCCCAACGGGCGTGGTCGTCTTTCTTTGATGTGTTTCTTTGGGAAGTAATTTATCCATCGCCAAAAACGATCTTTGGCTTTTTGTGGGGTCGGAAAGGACAAAGCCACGCGAAGAAACCTGCAAAATACTTCACGGTGAAGTAAACCGGTAAGATACCGGTATTACTGTCTTGATGGGTTATATTTCTATCAACTATGATATCCGATATCACAGAGTATCCGAATTTTGGACCATCAAACAGCAACGTGCGTCCCAGAAGCTCAAGGTGATGGCTCCTGACTCAGGCCCAGGGGAATGCTGAGGGTGGCTCAGTCACTCCCCAACTTTCCGCGTGTTGATCATAACGCCTCTGCTCTCCCCACACGACCAACTCGCCCAACTCCCATTATGTGCTCGCCGATGAAGATGCTGTTCGTCACGCCGGCCGCCATGCTCCCGACGGTCTCGGCCTCCAACACCGCCGCCGCCACACTCCTTGCAGACGCCGCGAAAACGTTTTGCGCGGCCACGACGGCCGCCTACGCGACCGCCACGGCCACCGCGGCTTCGTGCACCCGTTTGCTCGGCCAACTCTGGGCGCGCTGCAAGGTCGCGCTGCAGCGCCTCTTTGGCGTGAAGCCGCACGAAGGCATCGCGACGCCGTCGTCATCGGCCTCCGATACCTCGTCGGCATCAACCGCGACCACCTGCACCATCGACAACCCCGCGCCTACCGACGACGCGGCCGACGCCAACACGGCGCATCAGGCCAGCAATGGCGCAACAGCGATTCTGCCCACCCACGCCACCTGCGTGCCCGCGACCGCGACTGCGGCGAAGACTGAGACTGAGCAAAAGCCCAAGTGGCAGCTCGTGGTCCCGCGCGCCGTCGCCGAGCACGTGGTCTCGATCGACGACCCGCTCACGACCGCCATCGTGGAGGCACTGATCGCGAGACACGAAGCGCTTGGGCGAGTCCCTCGCGACACGGTCTCGCAGCTGATCAGCTGCCTCCACGCGCAGCACCACGACCGCGAGTCGGAGCTGCTGGGGACGGCGGATCCGCTCGTGATGGTGGACATCGTGCTGCACGCACTCAAGCGCCACGACTTTGACGTGGCCGCCACACACACCAAGCTCTCGCGCCACTGGATGCGGTGCTACCGCATCGTGTGGCTGGAGCATACGCGCCGCGTGCTCCAGCGTCAGTACGTCGAAGTGGAGCAGGGGATCAAGGAGCTGCGCCACGCGCTCTGGCTCTCGGACGCGACTGGTCAGTTCGGCGTGGCCACCCAGTGAAGAAGAAAGACGAAAACGACGACCAAAAAAGAAGAGTCAAGTTTAAGAGGAGAAGAAAAGAAATCAAGTAGGATTCAGGATCGTAGGACGTAGCCATTTCGTATCATAATAATTGTGTTTGCTGACGATTATCTTTAGGTTCCATTTCTATCGCTCTCTCTATCCTGTGGTCGAATTATGAAGAGCCGTTTGAGTTTCGCTCATAGCATGAAAGTACTACAGGTCATGGGAGTGGTACAGTGCAGCCAACGTATTGAACTGGTGCATATTGGATCGGTACATTTTGAGGCATTCGTAACCAGATCTGATGTACCTAACGTGCGTAGTATCCTTCTTCGTTTCCTGGTGCTCACCAAAGGTCTCTGATGATGTCGTTCATCCACGAGTACTTGCGCCCTCGCCTAAGCGATCTTTACGAGATCGACTGCATCTTTGACATGTTCGTGCGTGGCGACGGCAACAACTCCACCGGATCCTACAACAGCGAGCTTCACGACTGAAGCGACATTTGCATCTCGTCCAACCCGAGCGGCGCGAGCCATAGCCGCCGGCATACGCTGCCGCGGTACTCGCTCCAGCAGTCGGTGGTCGCGCTTCAGCAAGAAAGTCCTGCAGACGAGGTGGCAACGGACACAGAGCGAAGTCGCGACCGTGATCCGCAATAACCTGTGCGTTAAGAGCCCCTGAGAAAACGCCGCATGAAGAAGTTCGTATGCGGACCAATGGATAGTGGCGCCAGAAGTCCGTGTCCTATTCCGCGAACAACCGAACGCAAACAAAACACCAATCTTTCGTTCCGTGAGAACGGCTTTGAACTCGTCAAACTCGATCTCGCCGCTGCCGCCACGTCGAGCTTGTTGAACATTTTCAATGCTGATGGCGTGTCCAAAGTCCTACCTCATGATCGCACGAAGCCGCCCTTGTCGGCTTGTCCGCGTAGGCCGCGAACGCATCGACTGTCGAATGGATACTTCGTGAGAGTGGCAGGTCTGCTTCAACATGAAACCAAATGGAGCGGAGTGAAAACTTCATAATGGAGAG
>JAADWA010000207.1:0-41039 GCA_023335935.1 Pythium phragmiticola
CCTCCTCCTCCTCCTCCTCCTCCTCCTCCTCTTCCTCCTCTTCCTCCTCTCCGCTTCGTCCCCCCTTCGCCGTCGTCGCTCCGCGTACTCTCGACCGCGCGCCTCTTGCGCCTCGACGGCGGCGGCTTCTCGTCGTCGTCCTCCATCTCGTCCTCGAGCGGCTCGCCGCGCGTGCGCTTGACGCACCGCTCGACTCGTGCGAGCGACTTGGTCGTGAGCTCGAGCGCGCCGTCGCTGCGCTCCTTCATGTATACGTGGCAGAGAATCGTCTGCACGTCCACGACGTCGTCAAACGCATAGTCGTACACCGTGCCGCTGCGCCTCTGGAGCCAACGAATGTGGACGCCGACGTCCGTCTCCAACATGTCCTCCGTCACGTCGTCGTGCAGCTCCGCCAACCAAAACGTCTCGTCCTCGGCCGCGGCCGCCACCGTCGCGGTCTGCTTCTTCTTCTCCTCCTCCTCCTCCTCCTCCTCCTCCTCCTCCTTCGCCGGCTTGGCCTTGCGTCCGATGCGCCGTCGTGCCGTGGTCGCTGCCGCTTTCTTCTTGCTCTTGCGTCCCCTGGAGTTGGTGGTTCCTTTCTTCTTGTTGGATTTCGTTGGCGTGGGATCCTCCTCCTCCTCTTGGCCACTGGACGCCGCAAAGATCGCGACAAACGACTGCGCCTCCATGACGATCTCCCAGTCCATCTCGGTCCATTTGCGCTTGCCGTCCATGGCCACACTCATGGTGCTTCACGTTTCCCTCTGATCGTTGGCGTCGTGGGCGACAGTGTTGGAAAGTTGGCGACTGAGCCGTTGGTCTCTCGTCGCCAACAAGTGCTATTTGGGTTCAGATTCCGTTTCGTCTCGTCGCGACATGCGCACTTCAAGCGACCCAAAATAGACTAGAGCGGACTGAACAGGACGGGTTGTTGGAAATCCAACGTTGCATTCCAGTTGGTGTCGGCGTCGCGCCATTCTTTCCGTCGTTTCTTGTGTGTTGGCGCGCTCTTGGGATCCCAAACTGGTCCGAAATGAAAACCTGGCCAATCACGTTTGTCGACGACACTGTTCTAATGACCAAATTACAAGAACAGATGGGTTGAACAACGATCAATACATCAGAATTAGGTAGTCTTGAGTATACTAAATTGGGTTCTTCTCACGGGTTTCTGGACACCTTGATGTGAGTGACGTTTGTATTGATGGGTGTCTTGCCTTTGATGTGAATGAAGTATAAGAATATGCTTACAACATCCCCCCTGCTAATAGGTTGCGGTTGGCGGTGTGGAGACGTCTTCTGGGAGGAAATTACTGACGCCCAAGCGGTGGAGCAGCGCCTCAAAGCCGATCGCAAACTCGACGTACTGCAGCGCGTAGTTCGGCGAGAAGCAGTAGCAGATCATCGCGTCGTATGGCAAGTGCACGTGGCGCTCATGGGACTTCGCGTCGGCTACTCGGTTGCTCGCTTTCACCGTCGTCGACTCCTCAGACCCTAGTTCTTGTGCCTCTGCCTCTGGTGCGTCGGTCGGGGCCACGGCCGCTGTGGTCTGCGGTGATGCCAGCAGCGAAAAGCACGTCGCCTTGTTGGCAACCTCTCGTGTCTCCTTTGTGATCCGGTTGGTGGCCATGAGCAAGAACGAAAAGACCTCGGCCTCCCCGTCATACGCGATTGCCAGCGGCTCACTGTCTTCACTCCCTCGCGTCCCACCCCCACGCGCGACAGACGATGACGCACTCTCATCGTCCGTGTCGGCGTCATCACCCAGCGCGTTCCCTCCGTCCACCACTCGCTCGGGCATCTTGCCGTACGATAGAAACACGCGCATCGCGAGCGTATTCGAATTCAAGAAGACACCCTCGCGCTCAAGAGGGAGAGGATACCGCGTCTCGCCCACATACAAGACCGCTTCGTAGGTCCAGTCCATCGGCCGAAACTGCATCGGGTTGAAGAGATAGAGGAGGTACGTGTTGCTCACGAGCGCGTTCACACACATTGCCTGTTCTTGGAGACGGTACCGCAGCGTGTTGTCGTCGATGTGGATCGTCATGCCCGACAGCTCATGTAGCTTCATGACGTTGTAGTTGGCATGGCCCTCTTGCGGCGGTGGTGGGGGGCGATCCCCTGGTGGGACCAATACCAGATCTTGTGGTTGCTCTGGTTCGGCATCTCCTTGCTCTTGGGGCACGGGCGGGGGTGCTGAAGGCTGGGGTTCCTGTGGCTGAATGACTGACGGCGGCGCGAGTGGTCGATAAATGAGACCGTCGATGGAGACCCACACCTGCATCATCACGGTCGTGCTATCCAAGAACTCACAGTTTGGGAACTGGTACGTGCCGCGCAGCAGCGTGTTGGCGTCGAGAAGCACGGGCGCGGGGAACACTTGGAATAGCTCGCTCTCAAACATGAGCGAGCTGCGCAGCGATGCGACTGAGGCCATGAGATTAATGTGTTCGTTCAGCAGACCGCGTGCTTCATCGACCGAGACCATGCCGATAAGCGCCGAGATCTCTTGGATCGACCGGTTGATCCGCAGCGACAAGTCAAACATGCGTTCGCAACGGTTGTAGACGATCGCGCGCTCGCGCGAACACATCATGCTCTTGCCCGTGCCCATGGAAAAGCACGTCGTCTCGCCGCGCGTGTTCATGAGATACACGCGCGCCGACACATTCTCGACCACCCTGCGCTGTAGGTACGTGCGTAGCTTGAACACCTTGCGCCAGTGTGGCGTCGCAAACCGCAGTGCACCGAACCGCGCGACGATGCGCTGTCGCCACTCGACGTCGCACAGCGACGCGCTCTCTTTGTCCACGAGACCGAGTCGGTCGAGCTCACCAGTGCTGCAAAACGGCACCAAAAACGGAAGCACCGACGCGAGAGAAAGCGGCAAAACGGGTGCCTCGACTTGTTCGTGCATTGGGTCTTGTTCACTCGCTGTAGGGGCCGCTAAGATCGCCTCCATGCTGCTGTCCGCCACTGTCTCCCCAACGTATTCCTACAGCTCAGTCCGTTTTGATGGTCTTTTTCGAGCGAAGAGCAGAGAGCTGCGAAAGAACGCATTCACAGAACCATTTTATTGGATGAAATAAAAATATATTTGTCCAATCAAAAGATTTTATTGTTCTAGTTCAGAATCTGGAGTCCGGAAACTAGTGTTCCAGATGGCTTCACTCTCTTGCATGGCGCCAAAAATGGAGTCGACGAGAGCCTTGGCGAGAGCTTGATCGCGGCTCGACAGCGGTGCGTATAGAAGCAGTACACCATGAAGCGCAAGGAGCTGCTCGCGGTGTGCGAGCGGCTTATCACGTCGTTCAATCCGGACAAGACAACGGTCGATTCCCATGCCGAGGAAGAACTGCAGCACTATGACACGTCCGACCGCCTCTTTCTCCAGCAAGTCTTTTACGGCACGTTCCGGTACCGCGAGCTGCTCAAACCGCTGCTTACGCACTTTTTTAACCACAACTCGAGCAAAGTCAGCCGTAGCGACTACACCAAGTTCATGATTGTCGCGTACTTGGCCATGTTCCGTCTCGAGGACATGGGCCTGTCAGCCTTCTCGTCCTTGGTGGCGGCGCTGGACCCGACCAGTATGCACGTGTTTCTATCGTACTTCATCGACGAGGCCAACCTGCAGGGGCCCATCAAGTCTGAGTGGATCCGAGTGCTCGACCAAGACTTTGTGCAGTGCGAGATCATCGACAAGATGCTCCAGTGTCGTGGCCAGATCTTGGGGCTGCTGGACCAGCTTTACGCCAAGGCGTTTGGTCGTGCAGCCGCCAAAGAAAGCTTGAAGGCAGCAGGCGGCGTCGCGCCGGTCGAGAAGAAACCTGCGACTGTCCCGGTCGCGCCCAACATCACGCAGCCCCGCCCACGCAAAGTCGCCGACCCCATTCGGATCCCGCAAGAGATCAAGGCCAACCCTGTGCCGGCCACGCTGAACCGTGTGACGCTCGCCGAAATTGAAAAGCAGCAGCAGCAACGCAAGGACAAAATCAAGCACGACGTGACGAAGAAGTACGAGGACGCGGCAAAGGAAATGTTCCATTTCGAGTCGACGGCAAAAAGCAATCTAGAGGCCGTGCGCGAGCGCGTCGAGGCCGAGCGGAACGCGCAGCTCAAGTTCGATTTCAAGGCCACACCGGCGCCTGAGTTTTCCTCCTCCAAGGGCAACGCAATCAAGCTCAACACGGCTGCGATTCTGAGGGAAGATGCGCTGTTCAAGAAGAAGCAGGCCAAAGAGGCGCAGCTCATCCACGCGTACGAGTCGGAGCTGCGCGACCCGATGGATTTCTATCGATGGCAGACCACCATGCGCCAGCAAGACCACGACACGTGGAAGGCCGAGGTCGAGGCGCGCCGATTGGAAATGGTGCAGGCCCAGTTTGAGGCGATCGAAGCAGCCCATCGCGCCAAGATGGAGAACCGCGAGGTCGCGATCCAGATGAAAGAGATCTCGAAAGAGATGGAAGCGCAACGGCTCGCCGAGGCGCTCGAGACGGAAGCCAAGAATCGCCAGCAAATGACCGAGATCCGCAAAGTTCGTGATGTCGCGCCGCGTGAGGCCGGAGAACGGATCAAGGAAGATAACCACCGCCAGCGCGAAGAGCTCAATGAGTTCTTGGCGGCCGAGCGCGAGCGCAAGGCCGCGCAGGACGCGATCGATCAGGCACAGCGTGAGGATCTCATTCGCCAGATCCGCGCACTGGATCGCGTCCACCGCGAGCACGTTGTCGTGTTTGATCCGACCGAGACGGCCAAGCTCGGACTGCTCGAAGAGATGTCGCTAGCGGAACTACGCGAGCGGCTCCATGTCCGCAAGGCCGAGCAGCTCGCATGGGAAGAGAGCCGGCGCGAAAGCATCGTGCAGGACAAACAGGAGAAATCGGCCGAGCTCGAGGACAAGGTCAAGACGCTGTCCAAGCTTCGCCGCGCAGCAGCCGAGGCGAATGCGACCCAGCGAAGCCGCAGGAAGGCCCTCGAGGCCCAGCAAAAGCTCGATGACGAGGCACGACGCCGACAAGGCAACCTGCAGCTCGCGCAGAAGCTCACTGAGCAGCGCAGAGCCCGTGAAGAGCAGGCCGAGAAACTCAAGCAAGAGGCCGACGAGATCGCCAAGAAGCGCATGTTTCTGGGCGCCGCCAAGAACATGCTAGAGGAGAACCATTTCGACCAGCTCAAGCTCGGTGCAGAACGGCAGGCACGTGAGCGTCAGAGCACGACGCAATTCACAGCCAAGACAGAGGAGAGCGTGCGGGCCCACGCACAGACTATGCGGATAGAGTACACCCAGGCCCAGCTCATGGCCAAGCACCAAGACAATGACGAACGAGCCAAGCGATTTGAACAAGAGCGTCAAGACGGCAAGGCCCGTGAGCGAGACGACGACGAGCTGCTCCGCGAGATTGCGCGCAATGAAAAGAACCGGTACGCGCACGCAAAAGAGGTGCTGGAGTCCCGCAACGTGTATGCGACGGCGCAGTCCAAGCAGCACGTCGCACAGGCCCGCAAAATGCGGACCAGGAGAGATGCCTCGGTCGTTGTGAGAAGCTCCAACCAGCGCGAAGACGACAGCAGCGCTCGCAGCCATACACTGACTTCTCGGTGATATTGAAATATACCTCCTTCACCCAAAGTAGTACTATCGATCAGCGAACTTTCTTGAGCTGAGCAGCCGCGCGGGCGCGTCGCCACTGCCACACGAGCAGCAGCAGTAGTCCAACGCTGACGCCACCGGCGAGTGCTAGTTGAGGGAAGTATTTCTTGGCCTTTTTCATGGCGCGCGTGAGCTTACGCACTGGGATAGACGGTGGGTAGTACGTCCCATTCGACGGCGTCTTCTCAGGGTGGCAGGTGTCGTACTCCATGACAACACCCTCGCCCAAGCGGACCCCTTGAAAGTGCAGACAGACCTTCTTGCCATCGTCTTGCACGTCCATTATCCCGTACTGTCCCGAACCGGGCATTGCTCCGTGGCTGTAGGGTCCTCCCTTGACGGAGCCGGGACGTCCCAGCGCCGCGGCGTGGAACAGCGTGAAGTTGCCCGGCGTATGTCGCCCATCATCAATTGCGAGCATGTGTGCGTCGCCACTCACAATTACGACTTGCTTCCAGCGGTTCACGCCGTGGGCCTTCATGTAGTTGAGCAGCTCGCGTTGCTCGTGGGTAAAGTGGCCCCACTTGCGTTCATCGTCGTGCCACGGCATGGTCGAGCACCAGACAATCAGACCGATGTTCGGGTCTTGCGTCGCGAGCACGAGTTCCTCTTTAAACCACTTCTTTTGCTTTGCACCTAGCACCGTCTTGGAAGGCACGTCAGGCGCGAGGTTGGGCGTGCGGTGGGATCGCAGGTCGGTCAGCAAGAACCGCACACGGCCGATCGTGAACGCCTGATGGACGGCACTATTGGGGTCGTCACTCACAAGAGGGTAATGCGGCACCATCTCGCGATAGACCTGAAGCGAGGCGTTGCGGCCGGGTGCCGTCCGGTCACTGTTGTCCGGTCCGTAGTCGTGGTCGTCCCACATGTACGCAAAGGGCAAGTCCATTTCGAGCATGGCCTTTCCCGATGGACTCGCAAAGATTGAGTGGTACCCGTCGCGAAACCGCTGGACATCGTGGACGTCGATATTGTGGTAGTGGAGATCGCCCATGTGGAGAAAGAAGAGCGGGTGCTGGTGCTGAATGTCGCGAAAGACTTGTGGATCCGAGTCTTCGTCGGCACAAGACGAGAACGCAAACCGGAAATTGGACGCCACGCCCATGGCGGGCGGTGTGCGGAATGTGCCGCGCTGCACGACGGAGTTCGAGACGCTCTTGTCAGCTGGAATAAACGTGAGCACGTACGTGTACTGGCGGTCGGCGTACGCCAAGTGGTCCAGTTCACACAGCTTAGCCTGCGCAAATTCGTCGTCTTCGCCACCGACACTAAGACACATGCCAAGTGTCGAGTGGGGCTTCTCATGGTCGTTCTCTAAGGTGGGAAACGCGTGGAGAATGAAGTTGCGGTCCTTGCACGCGTGGCCGGCGCGGAGGCCCATCTTGAACGCCACGGACTGCGGCGTCAGTGCACCTTTCCATAGCCAGAGCACATCCTCTGGACGGCACGGCGTGTGTGTATCCGATGGCTTTGCCTGCGCGACCACAAGCGCATTGAGTGCTGCATAAAGCGCCGCGAACGACAGCGACCCCACGCGCATATTGAGGTCGGATCTGCTTGTGAGGAGAGAGATCTTCATGCGAAAATAACCAACGTCTGATTGAATTCAATAGGACGCCTTTAATCGTGCTAATACAGTACATTTGAGCTGAGCTCTTCTCCGTGATGGGTTGCTTTGTCTACATCCTCGTCATCCGCACTGATGACGAAGATGAAGCCATATTCTACTTGATGTTCTTCTCGAACCCGCGCGCGTGCTTTTCGAAGAAACGCGTGAGCTGGAGGTGGGTCTGCAAAGCGTTGTCTGTCAGCGCCAGGTGCCCAAGATATGGCTACATTCGACCAACACTCACCGCACTCATCTCAGGATTGACAATGCAGGCATTGAGATGCGCGTGGAACTGGAAGACGTGCTCCATCGCTGCCGTCATGGACGCGAGGCGACGACGCAGCATCGTATACTGCCACGTAGAGCGAACATCAGACCAAGTCATCGATCCCGTCAATCCGACGCCTCGTACCTCGTGCTTGCGCTGGGCGAGTTCGAGGTCGTACGCTCCGGGAATCACACTGCGCTTCTTGATCTTGAGCTTCTGGAAGTTCTCCAGCTACAAATAACACCAGATATCAATACCGAAACGATAAATCCACCAACATGTGGCCCTGCGTAACCTGTTGCTTTGCAATGGCAGTATCGAGGGAGAGGCGCTCGCGTCGGTCCAACGTATCCTGAAAGAAATCAGAAGGGGTTGATTATACTGGACCGTTCTCATTGGGCCATTCATGTACTCACCTTGAACGCAGTGAGCTGCTCTACCTTTGCCTGGGTTTGTGTGGCGACGTCTTGAGAGAGTGTGGTGAGAAGCTCATCCACGAGACCCGCCGTCTGGGCGAAGCAAGCGTGGAGCGAAGTCATCATGAGCCGGCTATCACGCGGCTCGGGCGGCAGAACCGACTCCATCGCGAGCGCGTGCTTGCGAAAGTTGGTCAACGCTTCTTCAAGACCTTTGCGGGTCGCATTGGTATCCTCTAGATGCTGCGCGACGGTCTCGTAGCCTTGCTTCAGGCGATTGTAGCGCGCATTGTCCAGTACCGGCTTGCCAGTGAGCCGCACGACGCGTTGCTTCTTGCGAAGCAGGACCCGCAGTAAGAGCGTCGTCTTTTTCGCGACCGTGCGATCATCAGAGAGAAAGCCTCGGAATCCTTGCGTGAGTGTCGTGCTGGTCAAGCTGGGCCAGTCGTCGTCATCGCTTCGCGTGGTGCTGTCTGCGCAGTCGTCGTCACCGAGACGCATCGCGAGATCGACATGGTGGTGGGCGTGGTCGAGCAACTCGGTGATCTTGGACGGTGTTCGCGCGAGTCGCTGCGTGGACGCAGCGCTGGGCAGTGTGCGTAGCGCACGCGTAGACGCCGGTGCACTATGCGGGGAAGCGGTCTCCGTCTTCGACGCGTTCTTCGCTCGGCTGCCGCGACGTCGTGCCATGGTCGACAAGGCTTGGAAGTCTGTGATGGTCTGTGATGGTCTGCGGGTGTGCTGAAGCGAGTCGATTGAAATGTGGGAAGCCCGAGACTTGCTTAAACCAGAATCACCGCGACCATTCTGTCAAGAATGTACTTTCCAGCCGTCGTCTTGTTTTGGTTATATAACCATGGGTCTGCGAAATAAGCTAGCGTTCGTAAGATTGCATGAACCTGAACTTATCCGTGACGAGTTCGACGGGCACGCGTAGTTGCTTGGCCAGCGCGACCATCTTGTCAGCGTGGGAGACTCGGCGTAAGAGATTCTCCGCGTCACTCCCCATTGCTCGACTGGGAGACAGCAGCGAGTCGGCGCGGTCCTGATACCACGAACGCACTTGCTTGGCGATCATGTCGAGCTCTTGCAGCTGCTTGTCCTGCGTCGCAGTCGCTGCCGTGCCGTCAATCGAATGGCGAACGCCCGGCTGGTGATTCTTCTTTATGAACGAGTGGTCCAACAATTGCGACGCCGGCGGGCGTGTCATGGGATTCTTGCGTAGACAGAGATCGATAAAGTCGCACAGTTCGGGCGAGTAGTCGTCTCCATACTCGGACAGCTTGGGCGACGGCTGGTCCTGTACGGCATGGACAACACCCCAGTACCCTTCCTTTGTCGGCACTGGCAGCTTGCCGATCGCACACGCCATGAGCGCGAGCCCAAAGGACCAAATGTCCGACGGGTATGAGTACAGCCCACCGCTGATCCGCTCGGGGGCCATGTACAAGAGCGTGCCTGTGAAGGTCGCGGCTTTGGCGAGCGTGCTTTCGAGGTCTCGTGAGATTCCAAAATCGGAGATCTTGACGAGCCCTTCGCGGTTGATGAGCATGTTGCTGAGCTTGATGTCTCGGTGCAGTTGGTGGTGCTCGTGGAGAAATGCGAGACCCTTGAGTCCACAGTACGCGATACTCGCGAGCTCGCGCTCCGAACACTTGCCCTGCTTCTGCATGTAGTCTTCCAGCGAGCCGCCGTCCATGAACTCGAGCACGATCGAGACCGAGCCGATCTCTGGGTTCGTATACGCATCAAAGAACACGACAAGTTCCTCACACGCTGGCTTCGTGGTCGTGTCTTCAATCGGCGCCCAGTTGGCGTACAGCGACTTAAGCTCACGCACCATTTGGTGACGCTTCTTTTGGTCAAAGACGCGAATCACTTTGACCGCCACGAGCTTGAACGTTGGCACGTACAGAGCCTTGTACACTTTGCCGCTCGCGCCATGGCCCAGCTCGTTAAGCACGACAAGGTATTCACGTGTTCCATGAGGAGACTGCTTGCGCTTATGCACACTGTCTTGGTCGGGAAATGGCGCCGTCGCAATGCCGTTTGTCTACAGCCCAAGAAACAAATCAATCAGTTAGACAGGCTTCCTCATGCTGGAACTCAAATCCAACTATCTCACATTGATCTCAAAGCCTTGCGTTTGCAGACGTCCTTCCGCCGAGAAATCAAACGACGCCTCGACAGAACGCCCGTCTTTCTTGAGCTGCACCATGTCCATATCCAGCCCGCCAAGGGCTTGTCGGATGGACTTGAGGTCTCGCGAAGGCGACGGGTCGGCTTCGTCGTGGCGTACCTCGATACTCGACGGGCTGCCCTGGATATGGTGTCTCGCGCTTCGATCGATTTGCAGCGGCGGTGGCATGCCCGAGCCTCGGCGAGGTAATGATGCCACGGGCTCGGCGCGGCGTTCGACGCTCTTATTGAGATTCACGATCGGCGTCGAGGCGTTTTCGTCCAATACAAACTCCGAGTACTTGCCCGACGACGATCGTCGGACGCGACCTCGCGCTGCGTCCACTTGACCATGGGTGGCACGCGCGCGGAGAGAGGTCACAGGCGAAAAGGGTCGCTCTGGTGGAGGCGGCGGTGGCGGTGACTGCGTGTCGATATTCACGCGGAGGTTCACGCCCATGCGACGTACTGAGTTACGTTCAGATCCAACTGCCACTGGCGGCGGACGCGCCGGTGACGGTGCGGACGAGTGTGGGGACGCAATGCCACTAACTTGCAGCAACCGGTGAGGCGATGCGAAGGAGCTGGTCGCTGACGTGTTGGACGACGTCTCGCCTGCGTCCGCCTTGAGCTTTTGGATCTCACGGAGCAGCTTCTTCTTGTGGCCTCGCGACGCCCCCGACTGCGTGTCCACGAAGAGCTCCATCCGTGGCGACAATAGGAATGCCCCGTCAATGTGGTGGAGCGCCGCCTCGGGCAGAAACACGTCGAGCTCGTGGTCGCAGAGCCAATCAGCGACTTGCGATTCATGCCACCGCAGTACGTCGTCGAGTACAGATGCGTGGAGTGGAGCATTGCCCGCCTCAAGCCGCTTGCGCTGATGGAAGACGAGCTTGCCCTTGCGGTGGCGGCGCTTGTCGCACGCGACACAGTACACGAGACCGCAGTCTTCGCACTCGAGTGTCGCGCTCTGGTCCTCGCACTCTTCGCAGATCGTGAGCGGCACGACCGTCGAACATGATGAATCGGACGCGGCTGGTGACAGCGCATACAGTGGTTGCGCACAGAGAAGGACCTCACCGTGAACACCGTCGTCTCCTCTTTCCATCGCGCTCGGTCTCGGGCCAACTGCTATCGTGGGAGCGGCAGGAGCGCAGTGTGTGGCGACCACGTGGATGGCACCAGGAGCTTCCATTTTTTCCACCAAGGCCCGCTTCAAGATGATGGGCAAAAGACACATAAACAAAAAACCCAATCACCCAATTCTGGGAAGTTATATACTGATCTATGTGAATACATGTCTTAATTCGAGGTTCCAGGTTCAGAGTTACAGGTTCCAGATTCCAGAAGGAGACTTCAACCCAGCTTGCGACGAGTGCCATGAGACGGCATCCGCAATGCATCCTTTGGATGCACGACGGCAATCCCAACGTGCGGACCTGCGATAGGTCAAACCGTATCCAGCAGATACAATTCATTCGCCATCCTTTGGATACGCGGCGTCAATCCCAAGAGGTTGGCCTGCCCAGACACGTCACAGCGCAAAAGCACTTGTACGAAACAAGCAAGCGACCAGCAAGCAGCAGCCAGCAACGGAAAGAAGGAAAATGTCAGGACGCTCCTCCGCTTCGAAGGCCTCAGCCGACAACCGCTCCAACCAGATGAACCCGAACAACGCAGCGTACAGCAGCAGCAGCGGCGGTGGCGCGACTCCGTCGGTGGATGCTGGTCAAGCGGCAGCGGATAACCGCGCTAACCAGATGAACCCCAACAACGAAGCCTACAGCAAGTCGCGCGGCCAATGAGCACGACGAGCGCAGCGCTGCCACAACGTCTGGCGAGAACAGGTTGAAAGAACCTCCAGTGTCGTTGAATGACGCAAACGCACGGGGTACGAACCCGAGGCGATTCTCTTCCATGTTAAAAAAAACAGAAATACAATATCCTGCGTCGTTCTGCCAATATCTGGGGTATGGAGCGCACAATCACAGTCTCCACTCCTGTGGGCAATGAAGGAGACATACTGAAAGATATATCTTTCACTTGCCCTATTTTATCCAATCAAGACTACATATCTCAGTCCACCCCTATGTGAATGCTGGTCTCCGGAACATAGACGCCGCTGCATTCTTCTTCTTCTTCTTCTTCTTCTTCTCTCTCTCTCTCTCTCTCTATCGGCATTCACCATGACGCCATGGACTGTCGTGACACTGCCTCCACATCCCTGACACTCACGGCGCTCGCGCGCGCCGCGAAGCTGCCACCCAAGACCTTCATCAAGCAGCTTTATGACGACCACGCGATCTCGACTGTCGCGGGTCTCCGAGACGTGCTCAACGACACGGACGCTACGAAGTCGCTACCGCCGCAATGGTGCCAACAACTCGCTGAGGCGATGAAGAAACTATCGGTGGCGAGTGACCCCCGCGAGAGACCGCCACCTTTCGCGGCTGTGCAGTGGCGGCCAAACCCAGAGAGTGCGGGGCCATCCATCGTAGTGACGCAGGGTGACTTGACCACCTGCGAAGCCAATGCGATCGTGAACCCAGCGAATAGTCGGCTCTCTCACGGTGGCGGACTCGCCGCTGTGATTGCGCGCTGCGGTGGTCAGGTCATTCACGACGAGAGTCAGGCATGGATCCGTCAGCGCAAATCGGTCCCCGTTGGGAAAGCCATGGTGACCAGCAGTGGCGAGTTACCGTGTCGCTATGTGATCCACACGGTCGGCCCAAATCTTACTGGCAGTGGGTCGAGTACGCCAACGCAGGAACAAGCGCAGCAGCTTCGCAACGCCGTGTGGAGTGTGCTTTGTGAAGCAGAGAAGCTCGGGCTCGCAACGATTGCGATCCCTGGGATCTCGTCCGGCGCGTATGGGTACCCACGGGACCTTGCGGCACGAGAGATCGTGAGTGAATGTGCTCGATTCTGCCGCGCCCGATCTCCAACAGCAAAGTCATCGACGCCAACGACCATCAAGACCATTGTGCTCATGAACAATGACACGCCAACGTGCGAGAGCTTTCGGAAGGCCTTGGAAGAAGCTGCCGCGGATTCACTGCAAAGTTTTAATGGAGATCCATATGTACGTGAAGAGGTAAAAGCACTGGACCAAATCCAATAGATTTTCGCGCATGTGCTTCGCCATGACCCCAGCTCCTCATGAGCGAAGAATATCCCGAGGATATTTTTTGGCCCTCTAACCGTAATAAATGAAACCTTATGTCCATTTGCAGTTATAAGAGTTACATACTTGCAGTATACTGTAATTTCAAAACTGCCGCGACTTCAATTTCCCTCTCATTTTTGCCCGCGTCCATCAATGGCCGACTCCCACACTCTTCGCCTTCTCCTCCACCGCGATCAATGGGCTTTGACGACGCGTCGTCCTCGCCGCTGACGCTCGTCGCCGTGGCGCGCGCCGCGAAGCTGCCGGCGGAGACCGTCGTCAAGCGGCTCTACGACGACCACGCGATCTCGACGGTCCAGGATCTCCAAGACGTACTCGCCCACGCGGAGGCCGCCAAGTCGCTACCAGCACTCTGGCGCGTACGGCTCGAAACGGCGATGAAGAAACTCTCGGTGTATCCAAGTGGTGGCTCGTGCGAAGAGACCGACGCCATCGCGGCAGTGCAGTGGTGGCCGAATCGAGAAGGCACGGGGCCGCGCATCGTGGTTATGCAGGGCGACTTGACGGCGTGCAAGACCGACGCGATCGTGAACGCCGCCAACAGCCAGCTCTTCCATGGCGGAGGACTCGCTGGTGCGATCGCCAGATGTGGCGGTAGTGTCATTGACGACCAAAGCCAGGCGTGGATCCGCCAGCACAAGTCGCTCCCTGTGGGGAAAGCAATGGTGACCAGCAGTGGCAAGTTGCCGTGCCGCTATGTGATCCACACGGTTGGTCCAAGCATCTCAGGGGGCGCGTCAGCAAAGCCGACGCCCGAGCAGGCGAAGCAGCTTCGCAGTGCCGTGTGGAGCGTGCTCTGCGAAGCCGACAAGCTCGGGCTCGCGACCATTGCGATCCCGGGAATCTCATCGGGCATTTTCGGGTACCCTCGGGACCTTGCTGCTCGAGAGATCGTGAATGAGTGTGCTCGCTTCTGTCGCGCTCGATCGCCAGCATCCAAGAACAAGCTGACGACGCCAACGACGATTGAGACCATCGTGCTCATGAATAATGACACGCCAACGTGCGAGAGCATTGGGAAGGCCCTGGAGGAAGCTGCCGGGGATTCGCTTCAGAGCTTTAGTGGGAGTTCATTCAAGCACGACGCGGCACCAAGCTCGCTCAGGAAGACCCCTAGGTCGACAAGGCCGCACAAAGCCAGTGGAGTGATGCTGACCCGCGTGGGCGAGAACGACTTCGAAGTACTGGTGGGGGTGGAATTCCGTGCGCTCGATAATGTACCCGGACGATACGTCAATTTTCTCGGAGGTCGTATGGACCACGCGCGTGCCGGTGAAGATGAGACGCCCATGTCGACCGCGTGTCGTGAATTCAGTGAGGAAGTGGGCGGGCTTCTCACTGTGAACCAAGTGCAGCGCGCCATGGAGCAGTCGAGCTGCCCTGTGTATCTCGACTTTGCAAAGTATACGCTGTTTGTGATGCATCTCGATACCAAGCGGACGCGCTCGCTGCCGGACTTGTACGCAAAGGCCAAGAAGAAGGACTCGATGATCCGTGGAATCCATGCCGAGCACGACCACCTTGCTTGGGTTCCCTGGCGTGATCTGGTTGGAGCTGCCTCGCCGTCATCAGCGACGCTCTCTCCAAAGCAGCGCGCTCGTGCCCATCGGGGATTACTGCACACTGCGGTCGGCCCTTTTCCAGTATCGGACCTCGTGCAGAGAACGATCGCTTCGTTCAGATCACAGATTGAATGCCAGCTCGAGCAGCTCATGTTGAAGAACATTTTTGACAGCGAAAAGGAGCGCGTCAAGTCGTTGAAAGGAGCGACTGATGGAGAGCTCATTATCGAACTGCTCGAACCGGATTGGAAACTTCGACTGACGAGCCCGCCGATGACGCCGCCCGCACCCATTGAGCTTCTCACACCCAGGGATGCTGCGTACCGGCAGATTCTTGATGAATTAGACCCTGGTATGGCTGCGCGTGTTGTGAGCGTCCGTCGTGTTCGGGTTTCCGCTCGCGCTGGCACGTATCAGAAGCACAAGGCTCAAGTGCAGGCTATCCCAAACGCCAATATCACAGAGAATGAACCGTTCTACCACGGCACGCCGGAGCGGTGGCGCGCCACTGCAATCGCTATGAACGGGTTTGATCTGAGCATTCAACTGTGCGGGCGCTCAATGGGCAACGGGGTGTACACATCCACTCAAGTTGGCGTCGCTCACGGATACGCTGGTCAAAGTGGCTCGCTATTGCGATTGCGTGGGCTCATGGTGTCAGCCCCCAACAATTCTGCGGAGAATACCATTGTGCTCGACCCTGTCTACGTATTTCCGAACCCCAAGGCTCTGCTTCCGCTGGCAATCATCGATTATGCCGCCGACGACGAAAGTGACACGATCGCGCTACAGCAGAAAGCGTTTCAAGATGAGCACAAGCGAATCCTTGCGAAACGGCGCACGATGGAGAAGTCGATGGCCAAGAAGGAGCTAGAGTTTGAACGTGGGACTGGCAGCCGCCTGCGCGCCGCGTTGAATGTCTACTCGGCTCGTTTAGCAGCATGTGAAGCTCTCATGAAGCAAAACGGCACACTGCCGCAAGACGACGAGATCGGAACGCGCACTATCGAGAATTCGTCGATGAGCCAAAAGCTCTTTCTCGAACGCAAGCATTTCGCGGCGTGTCTGCCGATCTATGAAGTCAAACCACGACTCGTGAATGTTCTTCACACGACGCCTGTCGTGATCGTCATTGCTGAAACAGGGTCCGGCAAAAGCACGCAGCTGCCACAAATTTTGTTGGACGACGTGCTACCGAGCACCGAGACGAGACGTATTGCTATCCTGCAGCCTCGTCGTGTGAACGCCATTTCGCTCTGCAAGCGCGTGGCGGAGGAGCGAGGGTGTCTTCCCGGCAGGGACGTCGCATACACGATCGGCCGCGGCGAGTCGAATGCCACGCCCGGTGTAACGCGTCTCGAGTTTATGACCCACGGTCTCTTTGTGCAGCTTGCGAGGGATTATGAGCAGCTCGTGAACAAGTACTGTGCGGTAATTGTCGACGAAGCCCACGAACGCTCCGTGGACGTGGATCTCTCGCTCGCGTTGTTGCAGCGCGCGCTTCAGCGTCGCGCGCAAGCTGGCGACAAGGAGACGCAGAAATCATTCCGGGTCATCGTGACCAGCGCGACGATCGGGAAGCATGCGCAACAGTTTCAACGCTATCTCGACCCATCGATGCAGCAATCAGCCATTTTTCGAGTCAACGGTCGAGTGTTTCCTGTCCACGTCGAGTATCGAAGTGACGTGCAAGTGGAGCGAGACGCCGTCGGTACAGCGGGCGTTGGCAAAGTGCTCACGTCCTCGGCCATCCAAACGGCCATCGATCTGCTACGCACCACCGAGACGGGCAACATTCTCATATTTCTTCCTGGTGAAGGCAGCATCAGCGACGCGCTTGAGCTTGCACGCAACGACATTGCCATGTCGGCCACGGTTGAGGCATTAGACGTGTTCACCTCAGAATCCCAGGCCTTTTGCTTTCGCATGAGCGAAACCGCAAGCGCGGATGAAGAACAAAAGGATCGAGATCGTGCGCGAGCGACTACGACGTGTGTCGTTGGATTTCACGGCAAGATCACGCGCGCCGAGCGCGACCATGTGCTCCACCCGAGATCCAACGACTGGCGGTTGGTCGTGTTCACGACCAACATTGCCGAAACCGGAGTGACCATTCCGAATGTTCGCTACGTTATCGACACGGGACTCGAGCGCCGTGTGCGCTGGAATGCTGCGCTGGATCTCAACGAAATGGTGACCGAGCGCATCTCACTGTCCTCAATGACGCAACGCGCGGGTCGTGCAGGTCGCACAGCGTCCGGTATTTGCGTGCGTCTGTTTACGGAAGAGTCTGCCAGTGAGACGAATCTCCCCGATGTCACGCCCGGCGTGCAGAATGCAATGATCTACAAGGCCGTGCTACTCAACAAGCAACTCGAAGACAAGGGCGAAGCAAGTCTCGAGCTGCTGGACCCCATTGATCCAGATCTGCTCGAGCAGGCGCAGAAGCGCCTCGTCTCGCTTGGAGCGCTGGATCCGGCTAATGGCAAGCTCACGAAAGAAGGCTCTGCATTGCTTCGCATTGGTGTCGACCTGCGGCTCGGTCGATTCTTAATTGCGTGCGCGCGCTTTGGGTGTTTGGCGACGGGCGTGAAACTGGCGTCAGTGCTCGTTGCGGCGGATGCACCTGAGCGACTGCTTCCCGATCGTAAGAAGCCTCATCTCGCGACTCGATGGGACGACTTGGTGGATGCCAGCGGCGACCACATCACGCTTCTCAATATCATCGAGGCCTACGAACAAGCTGAGCAAAATGGGGAAGGCATTCAGTGGTGCCAGGACAAGGGGTTCGAGCTCGATGTCTTCTCCGGCGCCGAGGCGTCGAAAGAATATCTGTTGAAGGTGCTTGATGCGTTACGGTTTCCATTGGCGGACGATGCCAAGGCCATGGAAAAAGTGGGTGGCCGACACACTTCTATCCGCCTGGCACTTTGCGCGGCATACCATGACCAGCTTGCTCGGCCTCGCATGGACGCGACCGCGAAAAACGGCTTTGTCCGCGTGCTAGACGATGCGACGAGTCAAGCCATGCGTCAAAATGCAGCGGACTTCGCTGTTCGCACACAAGGGAGAGACGCGTCTTCAGATGAAGATGCTAGCGACGCCAGCAGTGACGTCGATAGCGACGGAGAGGTCCGTAGTCAGCCTGCATCCGAAATTGATGAAGAGCCAATCGTGAAGCTCGCATCACGCTCGACGCTATGGCGAGATGATGTTGCCTCATCCCTTGCCGTTGCAGGAGACGGTCTGCTCGTTTTTGGGTCGCTTATGCTAACGGATGGCGCAACACGCGGGGAGCCCAGTGTTCAGCTTGTCTCGTGTGTGACGGCGGAAGAAGTCCAACGCGGTGCACCCGAGTGGTGTAAGCTCATCAATTTCGAACGATTGATCGCGGCGTCGGCACGAGAGACGCTGGAATTCAACCTTGATCCCGGGATGAACCAGACGATTCTCATGGATCGGGGCTCGTGGCTGACGCAGCTCAAGAACATGTTTCACTCGGCAGTTGTCGCAACGATTCGAAAGGGGAAGCTGCTGGTGTCGTGTCCAAAGCGTAGTCTCGCGCGCGTCGAGCACCACGTGCAAAAACAATTGCGCACGATGGAAGCGGAAAGTGTCGTGTTACAATTACCCGCGACTGTAAAAATGGGCAAAATCATTGGCAAAGGCGGTCAGCAAATCAAGGCGCTCGAAGATGGAGTGCAAGAATTCCTATCAAGCGAGCATCGTGGTGCCGGACGCCATCATGTCCAGAAGCAGCGCGTGCTCTCGGTCGACAGTGACAATAAAACTATCCAGATTACACTCCAGGGTGCCAGCAAATCAATGATGGGTGTCGTCGTTGGCCGCGTCCAGTCTGCGATTGTGGAGCTGCACGGGAATGAAATGCTGCCGCTTGTGCTCGACGCTTCGGGCGAGCGTGGCCAACAGATGCAGCAATACCCGCGGCTCGCGCAGCTCCTGAACCGAGTCGCGCCGACAAGCTGGGCAACACGCGACGACGTGATGCTGCAGTTGGCACACGTGCTTGTGTGGAGCTGTGGAGTGAGTATCTACGGCGGCTTTCTCCGCGACTGGGTCGTGCGAGGAGAAGCCGCCAACGACATTGATGTCCAGCTGGCGCCGCCACATACAACGACCCAGTCAGTAGAGCAACAGCTCGCCAATTTCCTCGCCGAAAGCGACCAGGCCAACGCGAAGCGTCTCCGCATCACGCGACGCGGCGATAAGGGAGCGGCCTTCACACTCATCATTGAAGGCACTGGCATTTCGCCAATTGACGTCGACTTGGTAGACCCCGCGCGCGTCCAGATGGTAGTCGCACCACCGGGCGTCGACTGCGACGCCGGAAACCTGCTACTCAATTGCACCGAATCGCTGCGCAAAAAAGTGCCCGCGGCCGGGGACTCGTTGAGTGCCGCACTTGAGAATGCTCGTCAGAAGCGATTCGTGTTTTTCTACCCGCTCACGCGTGGCCCGCACCAGGAAATGAGCGTGAAGCGGCTGAAAAAGTACCTCAGTCGCGGCTGGACATGTCTCTCGCCCGTGCCTCGTGCCGTCCAGAAAGAGTTTCTCACCGCGGCGGAACGGCAGTTGATCCAACCCGACTCTCACGCCAACTGATGGTTGGAGAAGATATCATCCCCGTCCCACACACTCTTCCATTGGCTCGTCCCGTTCTCCCTCCTCTGCATTTCCTCATTTCCGCTTTGAAGACCAGACCCTCAAGATTACAAACCACCAAGAATTACCTACCAAGCATGTCGGGCCATCCGTCAGCGTCACTGTGCAAGGGCGACAAGCGCTCGCTGCAAGCGGAAGATCCGGGCAAGACAGCGGCCGTGAACGCTACGACCCACGGCCAGGACCCGAACCAGCCCAAGCCTGAACACCATGAAGATGCCACTGTCTGCCTTCATCCCAAGAGCCGTGCAAGCTGCAAAGGACCCATCTCGGGGATGCCGCTGGGCACCACGCAAACGTAGGCAACATGGCAAGATACCATGGCGACCGTTGCGCTTCTCGCGCTGCGTTCAGTAATGTGAATTGAACAGTAACTACTTACGCACCAAAAAGGGAAACGTATGCTGTGTGCATCGTGGCAGTGCCGGCGTAGAATCCGAAGGACTCATCTTGCTGAAATTTGCGGTAATTCAGCTCTTCCGACCGGTAGAGTTCGCCAATGATGCTGGGGCAACAGACCAAATTTTCTCCAAAAAAATCGTAACAGCAGCAGCGAAAAAAAAATGCTAGCAGGGACCGATTTGGGTCCCTGAAAGCAGATTTTTGTCCCAGCCAATCAGAAGGCTCCATTGATGAAAAATGTTCTGGTGTATCCGCCGAGAAAAAATATTCTATCAGCAGCGGCCAGGATTGGCTGCCCCCAATAGTGTTTGGTTTGCAATTTCAATGTTCCTGTCCCTTTCCTCTTCCTGTCGCCCAAACAATCCCAAGGATATTCCATCACAGCAACATGCGCCCGTTGCCGCGTCGCTTTCCGCGCGTGTTTCACCGCACTGCGACGGCCAACCTCAGCTTCGTACGCCCTGAACAAAGCGCGTTTCCACGGCAGTCGCGACGGTGGCTTCGCGACGCTCGTCTGACGTGTAGAACGACCGTAACGTGCCGCTAGCAAAGCCCACGAGAACCACCGGTGTTACTCTTCCCAGGGCCCTGTATCGGCGATGGGGACGGCGCCGTCAACTCCAGCGACTCCAGAAGCGCCAGGCGTCCGACAGGACGAGACAGCGTACGCGCCGCCGCGCATGTATCTTCGCTGGAGACCAGCCACGACAGACTGGGAGACTACGATCAACACTGGCGACCGTGCCCCCGAATTGGTCGTGGCGGAGGGCGATTTGACGGCCTGCGAGGCCGATGCGATTGTGAACCCGGCGAACTCGCGCCTCGACCACGCCGGTGGCGCTGCTGCGGCGATTCGCCACAAAGGCGGATGCGTGATTGACGACGAAAGCAAGCGCTGGATCGACGCCAACAAGCAGCTTCCCGTGGGGCACGCCATGGTGACGACAAGTGGGCGGCTGCCGTGCCGCTACGTGATCCACACGGTGGGTCCGTGCGTTCGCTCGTCGCGACCGACCGCCGAAGAAGCGCAGCAACTTCGCGACGCTGTCAAGAGCGCGTTGCTTGAAGCCGAGCGGCTCGGGCTCTCGTCGATCGCGCTGCCAGGCATCTCGTCGGGTATCTTTGGGTACCCACGCGACCTCGCAGCCCAAGAGATTGTGCAGGAATGTGTGCGGTTTTGCCGCGACCGAGGGACGTTGATGGACCGCCATGGACCGACGACGTTGACGACGATCGTGTTTCTCAATATTGATTTGCCAACGTGCAAGAGCTTTGCACAGGCACTTCAGGACGCAGCAAACGAAGATGGGAAGGGCCGAACCAGTCCAGGTTCACCGCGTGCGACGGTGCTGATGGACACGACGGCAACTGCTACGAGTGCGGCCACAAGACATGAGTGTGATCGACGTGTGGTACCACGCAATCCGAGCAGCGGTATTTTGCTCGCGCGAGTCGGCGAGAAGGATTTTGAGGTTTTGCTGGGCGTCGAGTTTCGTCTCTTCCGCTCCAAGCTTGTGACGGTCGTGGGCACACGGGAGGGTGATATTGGGTCTCCAGAAGAGAGTGAAGGAATGGCGATTTGTCGCCGCTTTGCACACGAAGTCAATGGGCTCCTCTCGGTGGCTCAACTTCACAATGGCTTCAAGTGGGCAAGCCGGTCCGTACAGATTCCCCAAGCGAAGTTTACACTGCACATAGTGCATCTCGACACTGAACAGGCCCGATCTCTTCCCGAGGCATACGAGCGATCTAGTGGTGGCTCGTGGTATACTGGGAAACCCGACCATCTGGTGTGGGTACCGTGGCGAACCCTTGTGGATACAGTCATGGCATCCAGCACGAGCGCAACAGCAGTGCCCTCTTCTCGAGGTATCAAATCTGGCAGTGACAAGCTTCGAACGCCGTTTGGAGTGTACCAGTTGTCGCCGTTTGTGTCCCAATTTGTTAAACGCTGTGGTGATGACGTCGAACGCCATCTTGAAGATCTTTTGACGGAGACGATGATTCTGAACGAAGTGGCGCGCGTGGATTTGTTGAAAGGCATGGACGTGAGCAGCCTTGTCAACCGTACCTTTGACGGGGACTGGAGATTGCGATTGACGAGCCCGCCTCTGCCGCCACCACCTCCACTGCAGCTCTTGAAGCCGGGTGATGAAGAATACAAGAAGCTATTGGCGAAGTTGCCCACCACGATCTCCAGTCGAGTGGTGAGTGTGCGGCGCGTGCGCGCCTCTGCTCGTGTCGGAGAATTTCAGCAGCACAAGTTATCACTGGCAGGGACCGTCCAGGAAACCGAGCCGCTCTTTCACGGCACTCCGGACCGTTGGCGTGCGACAGCGATTGCTCTCAACGGATTTGATTTGAGCATCATGCTCCAAGGTCGATCCCTTGGAGATGGCGTGTACACGTCCTCGGATGCCAACACGTCTGCCACGTACTCCGCGGCTCAAGGCTCAATTATCCACCTTCGAGGTCTCGTCACGTCCAACAGCCCGAAGGCCTGCCGTGATACGATTGTGCGAGGTACGGTCTACGTGTTTCCGGACCCGAAGGCTCTACTACCATTGACGATTGCCGACTACGCAGCAGCTGACGAGCGCGATCAGATCGACGCCATGCGAGACCAAGCGCAAGGCAACTACAACAAGATGTTCGAGCGGCGACGTGAGATGGTAACGGCAATGGCTTCCAAGGAGGAGGAATTCGAGAAAGCGACTGGAGAGCGATACCAGAGAGCGCTGCAGAACTACTGCGAGCGACTCCAGACACTCCTCTCCGACTGTACCGACGACGTCGTCGTTGAGGATGGTCAGAGTACCTGGCCAAGAAAGCTGTCCGTCAGTCGCCAGTTCTTCTTGGAGCGCCACCATTTTAAAATGTGCTTGCCAATCAATGAAGTCAAGTCCGAGCTTGTTCACGTGCTCCGTACGAAACCAATAGTGGTTCTTCTTGCGGAAACGGGATCAGGGAAGAGCACTCAGCTCCCGCAGCTACTGCTTGATGACGTGTTGCCTACGTCAGAGACGCGCCGTGTCGCCATACTTGAACCACGTCGGGTCAATGCAATCTCGCTCTGTAAGCGCGTGTCGGAGGAACGTGGTCTTGCGCCCGGGTACGAAGTCGGCTATACAATCGGTCGGGGCGAGTCCAACGCCCAAATGGGAGTGACTCGTCTCGAGTACATGACCCATGGTCTCTTCGTTCAGTTGGCGCGCGACGTCGACCAGCTCCTCAGCAACTACTGCGCAGTGATAGTGGATGAGGCCCATGAACGCTCGGTCGATGTGGATCTCTCGCTGGCGCTTTTGCAGCGTGCACTCAATCGAGAACGAGCAAACCAGGCCGGTTCAACGCTGCAGCCGATGCGGTTTCGCGTGATCGTTACCAGTGCAACGATTGGTGGGGAAGCCACCAAGTTTCAGAGATATTTGGATCCATCCATGGTGCACTCGGCAGTCTTTCGTGCCCACGGTCGCACATTTCCCGTGCATATCCAGCACCGTGACGATATACAAGTGGATCGACAAGAGGTTGGCTCAGCCAGTGTGGGCAAAATCTTGTCCTCAGCCGCGATCCAGTCGGCTGTCGAGTTACTTCGGACGACCGAAAGTGGCAATATCCTGGTGTTTCTGCCTGGCGAGAGCTGTATCAACGACGCGCTCAACGTGGCGCGAAGCGAAATCTCTATGTCGGCAACAATTGAAGTGCTCGACACGTTCAGCTCGAGCTCATCTGGTGGGTTCTGCTTTCGCATGTCGACGATAGCAGATGAAGACGTGATGGCCGAAGACCACAAGGCGCTGGAGACTGACGATGGCGGCAACAGCTATCGTTCGAAAAGTTTCAAACGTCGGATCAGCACGACGTGTGTCGTTGGCTTTCACAGCAAAGTTTCGCGTGCAGAGCGTGATCGCGTTCTATTCCCGCGGTGTTCCCACTGGCGGCTCGTGATTTTCACGACCAACATTGCAGAGACGGGCGTGACCGTGCCTAATGTCCGCTACGTGATTGATACGGGCCTCGAGCGTCGTGTGCGCTGGAACTCGGATCTGGATATGAACGAAATGGTGACGGAACCAGTATCCAGGTCGTCCATGGAACAACGGGCCGGTCGCGCAGGCCGCACAGCTTCGGGGATATGTGTGCGTTTATTCCCAGAAGCCCCCGTCGGTGACTCGATTCAGCCTGACGTCGTGCCGGCAGTCCAGAACGCCATGATCTACAAAGCCGTGCTGCTAAACAAGCAGCTGGAAGGTCAGGGCGAGCCGAGTCTCGAGTTGTTGGACCCAATCGCGCCCGACGCGTCCGCTCGCGCCGAAAGACGGCTTGTGGATCTCGGAGCACTCGATGTCAAGCACGGTAAGTTGACCCGAGAAGGCATTGCGCTGCTGCGTATTGGCGTCGACTTACGTCTTGGTCGCTTCTTGATCGCGTGCGCGCGCTTCAATTGCCTCGCCTCGGGTGTGAAGCTGGCATCGCTGCTGGTTGCGGCCGACGCGCCCGAGCGGCTTCTTCCTGGTCGCAAAGGTTCACTTCGCTCTGATGGTCTCCGTCCGCTGATTGACCCTAGTGGAGATCACTTGACGCTGCTGAATATTCTGGAAGCATATGAACACGCTGAACGACAGGGCCGTGGGATGAGCTGGTCCCGCGACATGGGGTTTGACTTTGATGTGTTCGTCGACGCCGAAGCCTCGCGCGAGTATTTACTCAAGATTCTGGACTCGCTCCAGTTTCCGCTTCTGGATGATGAAGACACGATGCAGCTCCACGGAGGCAAAGAGGCGTGTTTGCGGCGAGCGCTCTGCGCTGCCTTTTACGACCAACTTGCGCGGCCACGCATGGCAGCGACGGTCAAGAATGGGTTCATGCGCGTGCTCGACGGACCGACTGGCTTGAAGATGCACCAGGAAGCTACGGCATTTTTGAAACGAACGCAGGGTCGAGGAGCAACTGCGCAGGACGAAGGCGGACCGTTGGACAACGTTCAAGTCCGTGATGGTAACCCAGCAAACATAGCCAACGACGCCGAACCGGTAGTGAAGTTGGGCAACAATTCAACATTCTGGCTGCCCGAGACGTCAGCTGCACTCGCGACACCCAACCACTTGGTGGTCTTTGGCTCGCTCATCTTGACCGATAGCTCAACGCGGGGAGAGCCGACTGTACAGCTTGTCACCGCCGTGAGCCATGAAGATGTCAAGGCTGGTGCACCAGAGTGGTGTCGCATCGTTGACTTTGATCAACTCGTGCGATCGTCCGCTCACGAGACGCTCGAATACGACTTGGTGCGTGGCATGGCCCAGACGTTGCTCATGAACCACGGCGCATGGTTCAAGCAATTGAAGCGAGCGTTCCGTTCGACGGTCGTGGGCACTCTTCAGAAGGACAAGCTGATCGTGTCGTGTCCGCGGCGTAGCCAAGCGCGCGTCGACTATTTCGTTCGCAAGCAGCTACAAGCAGTCGCTCCCGAGAGTGTAGTGTTGCAGCTTCCCGACCACGTGAATATGGGCAAGCTCATTGGCAAGGGAGGCCACCAAATCAAAATACTCAAGAAAAACTTGGATAGTCTTCTCCAAAGCGAAAGCCGCGGAGCCGGCCACGAGCACACACGCGCGCAAGTCCTGGCAGTGGACACGGAGAACAAGACGCTCACGATCACGCTGCAAGGCGCCAGCAAGCCGCTCATGGGCGTCGTCGTTGGGCGCGTCCAGTCGGCGATCGTCGAGTTTTTGGGGAGTGAGACCCTGCCACTCGTGCTGGATGCGTCGGGGGAGCGAGGCCAGCTCATGCAGCGATGCCCACGGCTCGCGCAGCTGCTCAACCGCGTACCCCCCACGGCATGGGCCACTCGGGATGATGTCATGCTTCAAGTCGTGCACGCCTTGGTTTGGAAATGCAACGCCAGTATCCACGGCGGCTTCTTGCGCGACTGGGTCGTGCGTGGCGAGGCAGCGAACGATATCGATGTTCAGTTGGCTCCACCGTTGACGACTGCGGCGTCGATTGAGCAAGGGCTTGTCCAGTTCATGGCCATGAGCGACGGCGCGAAATCCAGGGCACTTCGTATCTTCAAGAAAGGCAACAAGGGCGCCGCGTTCACACTCACGCTTGGCGGCACGGGATTGGCGCCCTTTGACATTGACCTCGTGGACCGTGAGCAACTCAAAGACATCATTGCACCGCCTGGGGTGGACTGCGACGCCGGCAATCTGCTGCTCAACCGCCACAGCGCACTCTGCAAGAAGATCGAGAGCGCCGGCGAGTCGCTCAGTGCAGCGCTAGAGAACGTCCAGCAAAAACGGTTTGTATTCTTCTATCCGCTGGATCCAAGAAGTGGTCACCACGCGATGAGTGTGCGTCGCTTGAAGCTGTACCTCGGTCGCGGTTGGACATGTCTCTCCCCAGTGCCGCGCGCTGTGCAAACGGCGGCTTTGACCGAGACTGAGCGCGCTTTGATTCGCCCTGCCGCGGATCCCGCTGCCTGATTCATGTGTCTTCCCAGTTTGCTTCTTTCTCTTTTCCAGGTCGAAGGACCACAAGCAAGAAAGAACCCAATAAAAAGTGAGTATTCACTGGCTTTGCCTCGAACCTAGTAGCGACTACACCGTCTCCAACATGCCCCATGTTCATGTCTCCATGAATGGTGATAACACGATACCATGCGCACAACGAGCTCATCCTTCATCAGCCTTGCGTACCGCCTTAGCAACTCACCATGGGAACGTGCTGGACCACGTGGCCCCAACTGACGACAGCATGGCGATGTGTGATAGATTAACTGTGTCGTGCACTACTATCTGTGTGGCCGTAACTGCGATCGCGCCGCTGCTTCTGGCCACCGGAAAGGCACACTCCCGTCCCCGTCGTGCAGTAGTGTGGTGAGATCAAGACGCACAGCCCATGGGATCACTGTCGTACTATACATGGGTACATAGTATACGGTTCGTGTCGGGAACCGTATACTAGAACTCCACGTCAACCGCTCGTACCGGTATTACTGGTATGCTACTGGCTCTGCCATTCTCACTATATCAGTAGTATTGAGCTGAGCGCTTGTGCTATGGCTCGGGCAGCGCGCATCGACACGTGGGGCACTCCATCTTGACTTGCATCCAACCCTGTAAGCACTCGCGGTGGAAAATGTGGTCGCACGGCGCAATCATATAGTCGCGCGCGCTCACGTCGAGCTCGACCATGCAAATGACGCAGTCGATCGTGCCTTCGTCGTTGGTCGACGTGTGGAGCAGCGACACTTCCTGGGGCCCAATGCGGCGCTCGTAATTGTACTTGACCGGCAGGAACCGAGCCGGAATGAAGAACCGCGGGCCGTACTTTTGCTGGAGCACAAGCACCGCGACTTGGAGCGCCATCCAGCCCGAGAGAAGCAGACAAAAATCGGGCTTGGGCTTGCTCTCGTACTGGTATCAAATAAGGTGAGGAGATTTAGGGGCTAATGATGATGGGAGACCAAGAAGTAGATGGGACCCCACGTACCATGGGGAAGGCTGTGAGGAAGTTGTCAGTGTAGCCGTAAAAGTAGAGCGGCAGCAGCATACGCAGCACCGAGATGCCGTAGAGATACCCGGAATCAAACGGATTCCGCACTTCCCTACTCGACCAGCACGCGTGAGCAACTGCAATAGAACAGAAGCAGGGGCTCCCCGACACAATGAATCGATCCGTCTACGTACCGGTGGACGTTGTGGACAATTTGTGGGACCCAGAACGAGTAGCACACGAAGACCAGGAACGGCAGGTAGTTCTTCACGAGCAGAGAACGGCCCCCATCGTCAGTTATACGAGATGGAACCAGATGGACGAGGAGAAACGCACCGAAAAGTTGTAAAAGATGGCGAGCCCGCCGAGCAGCGACAGATAAAACCGCGAATAGAGCGTCGTGAGTTCGCGCCGCAGCGTGAGCCAGCCGTCGGCAAAGCCCTGCGGACGCCGCGCCTTCCAAATGATGAGCAGGTACCGCATCTCAAAGACGGAGAAAATAATGAGCTTGACAAACGCGACCGAGGCAAAGGCTGTAAAGACATTCTGAAAGTCGGCCGACAAAATCTCGTGGGCACGGTGAGACACAATACAACCAACATGGAATACAGAGAAAAAGGAGACCCGTACCTGCGCGACAATGCCGACCGTGAGATGACCCAGGCAGAGGTACGAGTCGAGAATGGCCTGCTGGCCGATCGTGAGCAGTGAGACCTTGGCAGCCGTGGCCTGCGTGTTTGTGATCTGCAGCTGCCGTAGCAAAAAGTAGATCTCCGTCATGGAAATAAACGTCATGAAGATCGCGTACGTTGAGGCCTTGGAGAAAAACTCGTTGAGGTTTTCTTCTTGGAACGTCGTGTCAATCTTGAGGTAGAGCCCGCAGTTGACGCTCGCTAGCGAGCCGCTCAGTCGGGAGGCCAGCGGCTTGAGGCTGCCATCGTTGAGCGGCATCGGGTCGGTCGCGTTCGGTGGCGGGTCCGTGAGCGAGAGGTGGATGATGCTCACGCACTGGTCGCTGAACGAGTCGCTATTGCGGAACCGCGAGACGTACGTGTACCGAGGCGGCGAAATGTCGACCGCGTCATAGTCGTCGCGGTCGGCCACGAGCGGCACGCCGTCGATCGCGCCGAGCGCCATGCCATTGCCCAGCCGCAAATGCGGCTGGAATTCGTCGTCCGCGTTCTCGTCGTCAGGAGTCGGGACAGTCGTTGGCGTCTCTGACGGAGCCACGGAGGCAGAGGCATTGCTGGGCCGGTTCTTACGATACAAGAGCTGCACGGTCGAGTCGGGACTATTGCCAAAGAGCGTGAGCTTGCCCAGCTTGCGCAGAAACACGCCCTGTACGGGCAGGATCGTGGCGGCGAGCGAGGCCTGCTCCTCGTAAATCACGAGCTGCCCTTTGACGTACGCAACGTCGTTGATTAATTCTTTCGACGCCGGCGGCTTCATCTTGAGCAAGAGCCACGTGTGGCCACTCTCCACGGGCTGCAAATACTGCTGCACTTGAATGTCGCGGTCCACCTTGAGATACGGACTGCCCCCACGAAGGAATAAGAAAAACAAATAAATAAGAGAATAAATCACCCGTAGAAGAAGAATTGATACGGCGGACCGTACATGATGTCGGTGAAGACGGGCTTCTCCTTCTCGTACGCTTCTTGCGTGAGCGACGACCACGCACCCGAGTATATGCCCGAGACGTTCCGGGAGATCGTGTGCTCGTCGTAGTCGGGGGCGGCGTGGAGCACGTGCTCCAGTTCGCCGACCCGTTCAATGCGCTGCGACTCGTTGAACACGCTGTGCTGCGTGCCGTAGCGATTCATCGTGTTGCCCATGCCCATACCCATGCCGTTCTCATTGCCGTTGTCACCGCGGGCGTTCGCGGCGCGGCGCTGCGTCTCGCTCGCGTGGTTGTCGAAAAACAGCACCATAAAGCAGAGGAAAATTGCCATACTCAGCAGCTGCATGCGCTGCCGCTGGAACTGCTGGTTGCGCCACTCAGCGTCCATCGCGCCCATGTTGATTGCAAACGCCGCGTCGGCGAGTCCGTCGTTGTTGGCGTTGGCCGGCGGCCCGTGGCGCGGACTCGCTCGCACGATCATGACCACGCGGTTCTCGCGATCCATGGTACGTCCGAAGCTCGTAAATCCACAGAAATGACCCGCAGAACGGAGAGAATCGATCCGCTCTGACCGCTGTGTCCTTCTGGAGCCTCCCGATGCCGTGCTGGTCCGCCCTTGAGCTCCTTACCCCGCACGTAGCTCCTGGGGTTGTTGTTGTCTCTTTCAAACCGCGTGTCTTCGGTTAGAACCGAACCAGAGTGATGGTCGTTTCAGAATGTCGCACCAACATCCCACAGGCTCTACAGTAAGTCGCACGAATGTAGCACAAATTAATCCAATAGATTGAGTTAATATTACAGAAGAATGATGGTAGTCGTCCACGAAACGACGCGCACAGTAGCTCTTCAATTCTCCCTCAACTCGCACTTCCATTCACTTTATCTTCGACCACCTCCTCCTCCTCCTCCTCCTCCATCTTTATCATCCCCTCCTCCCCCCCACGATGCTGACCGCCAAGAAGGACGAGTGCGTTCGCGTCATGGTGCGGATCCGTCCACTGAGCAGCAAGGAAAAGCAGGACGGCCGCCAGGTCGTCGCGACCGCCAACTTTGACCGCGCCGAGATCCTGCTCGTGAACCCCACGGGCACGGAACCACCCAAGTCGTTCACGTTTGACGCGTCCTTTGGCGCCGACTCGATGCAGCAGCAAGTGTACGACACGGCCGCGACCGAGATCGTCGAGGCCGTCATGGAAGGCTACAACGGCACGATCTTTGCATACGGCCAAACGGGCGCCGGCAAGTCCCACACTATGGAAGGCTACGGTGACCAACCGGGCATTATCCCCAACTCGTTCAAGCACATTTTCGGCAAAGTCGCCATTTCCAAGAACAAGCGCATCCTCGTGCGCGCGTCATACCTCGAGATTTACAACGAAGAGATCCGGGATCTGCTGGGAAAAGACCCACGTGCGAGCTTGGATCTCAAGGAGAATGCCGACTCGGGCGTGTTTGTCAAGGGGCTCACGGCGCAAGTCGTCAAGGACGCGGCCGAGATTGACCACGTCATGCAAATGGGCAAGAAGAACCGCAGCGTCGGCGCGACGCTCATGAACCAAACATCCTCGCGGTCGCACTCGATCTTCACGATTGTCGTCGAGTGTCTCAGTGAGAACGGTGTCGACGGCAAGGACCACGTATGTGTGGGCAAGCTCAACCTCGTCGACTTGGCTGGCTCGGAGCGCCAGTCGAAAACGGGCGCCACGGGCGATCGGCTCCAAGAGGCCAACAAGATCAACCTGTCGCTCTCGGCCCTGGGCAACGTCATCTCGGCGCTCGTGGACGGCAAGTCCAAGCACATTCCGTACCGCGACTCCAAGCTCACTCGACTCTTGCAAGACTCGCTCGGGGGCAACACCAAGACCGTCATGATCGCCAACTGCGGACCGGCCGAGTACAATTACGAAGAGACGCTGACGACGTTGCGGTACGCGAGCCGCGCCAAGAACATCAAGAACAAGCCCAAGATTAATGAAGACCCCAAGGACGCGATGATCCGCGAGTTCCAGGACGAGATCGAGGCGCTCAAGGCCAAACTGCAGGCCATGCAAGAACGTGGCGGGTCTGGTGCGGGGAGTGGTGGGGACGGAGCAGGAGGCAGTCCCGAGACCATGCTGGCAAATGCCCAAGTCCCAGAGATTGTCGAGGTGGAGAAGATCGTCGAGCGCGTCATCATTGAAAAGGGTGTGAGCGAAGAAGAAGCCCGTGCGATCGCTGAAAAGGCCCAGCGCGAAAAGGAGGAGCTCGCCAAGGAAACGCAAAACGACATTGCAAACGCTGCCAAAGACAAGGCGCTGGCCGAGTTCAACAAGCGCGAGATTGAGATGCGGCTCGAGCGCGAGCGACAGCAGGCGCAGGAGATCGAACGCCAGCAAAAGGCACTCAATGACAAGCTCGCGTCGCTGCAGGCCAAGCTGCTGATCGGCGGCGAGATGATGAGCAAGGCCGCGCAGCAAGAAGACGAGCTCCGCCGCACCAAGCTCGAGCTCGAAGAGCGCAAGCGGCAAGAGCTCAATCTCGCGCGCTCGGTCGCCGAGAAAGAAGAAGCGAATCTCATGCGCGAAGAAAAGTACCAATCACTTCAAGAAGAAGCTGAGGCCAAGGCGCGCAAGCTCAAGAAGGTCTACACCAAAGTTAAGGAAGTCCTGGGCGAGATTCGCCAGATCGAAAAGGCCCACGGCCGCGAGCGCGAGGATCTTTTGGACACGATCCGAGAACTCACGGCGCAGCTCAAGCTCAAGACGCTCGTGCTCGACTACTTCATGCCGCCTGAAGCCGTCGCGCTCCTCGAAAAGCGCGCGCGCTGGAGCGACGAAGACGACCAATACACGCTCGACAAGCTCGAGCTCGCGGGCAACACGCTGCGTCCGCGGCAGCGACCGCCATCGGCGAGCGGCCACCGCCGCCCCGAGACCTCGTCGGCCAAGTCGTCCTCCAAGACCTCCAAGTTTGTGGCCGTCGTGAACGATGACAGTGCGCTGGAGGACGATGAGATTGCTCTCGCCGAGGAGATGGAGCTCGCGCGGAACCCGTTCTTCGTGTACGTCTCGGACGACGACGGCGACGGCTACGCGCCGGCGTCGTCGACGCGCCGCAAGAGTGGAAGTGGTGCCAGCGGAACCCGCCCCAAGACGGCCAAGAAGAGTTCTTCGTCCTCCTCCGGCAAGTCGTCCTCCTCTAACAGGCGCCCGGAATCGTCCAAGCGAAGAAGCGAGAAGGAGCGCGGCTGACAGTTGAAGTGCCTCCTGGAATCTGGAACCTGGAACTTACTTGCTGAGCTCCTCGAACGTTACCTACCCTAAACTAGTACATGCATTGCAGAGTGACTGAAAGAAAATCAGAAATCGAACATGCTCAAGGAAGTCGGGTTCTGGTGCGAGCCGCGCGCGCTGCGCCACAGCGCGAGCACCGTCGTGGCGTCCACCACGAGTGGCGAGCGCGCACATCTTCTCCAGCACGCGGTCTCGCTTGCGTCTCACGTACCAGAGAAAAACACTCAACCCGATGAGGTGACGTCGCGACCGGATCCAACGCTTCTCGTGGACCGCACGTGGTACCTCACAAACGGCCACTTTGTCAAGATGCTCGAGTGGTACCTCGTGGAAGGTGCCTTTGTCGAGAGCCACGAGCTTGCGTACAGCTTTTGTCGCTTCCCCAAGTGCCGCGAGGCCCTTAAAACCCCAAAGATCATGGGCGCGTGCACGCTTACGGACGGCGTGTACGTGTGGCCCGAAGGCTATGCCCACTACGTGCGCGCGCACCACGTGCGGCCACCACAGGATTTTGTGGACCACGTTACGGCCAACTACCGCCGCGCGCTGCTCGCGACAAGGGCGCTGAGTCGTGAGTTTGGTAACGAGGTACTCTTTCTATGGGACCCGGACCGCAGGCTGCCCGTGCCCATGCCCAGCGGCATGCAGCAGTGGATCCTCACGAACACGACCGTCCACTTGCCGGGCCAAGGCGAGTCCCAGACACCTGACGAACGCAAGTCGTGGGCGCGCCTGATGCCCACCTGCTGCGAGGCGTGTACGATCAGTTAATATACGGTATATATATGTAATGTATGGGCACTATCCTACATGGTCTCCATGGTGGCGTCGTCGTGGTCACTACTACAGCTCTCCGTGCAGCTCCCGGCACCTGTGTCGTGGGTTTTGCCATCTTCATCCGGCTGCTGGAGAATAAACAACGCGCCCACGCACTCGGACTCGCACCGCACGGCGATGAGCAAGACCTCCATCAGCCAGAACGCGGCGTTCGCGGCGACCGTGGCCGGCACAAAACCACCGAAAAAGTCGGTGCAGTGCTCGTGGTGTGGCCCGTCGGGTTCAAAGATGCCCCACGAAAACATATCCATCCACATCTCATGACGCGCCGGCGGGCGTGCGTCCAGGGAGACGACCGATGCGTTGTTGCGCACGTTTCGCTGGTCCGGATCAATGGACCGGAAGAGCACCATGTAGCCCGTCTCGGTCTGCACTAGCGACGCCAAGATGAGCGACTTGACCAGCACGTTCTGCCCCTCGCGCTCCATCGTGCGGTAAAACACAATGTTGTGGTCCGTCACGCGCTGCACCAAGTGGTATGTCGCGCGCAGCGACGACGAGTAGATGCGGTTCATGCCACGCTCGGTCGAGAGCACTTCCCACGTGCGCAGCGCGAGCTCTTCGGCCGTGCGATGCTGAAACGTCTTTTCCAGTGCAAACTGCACGTGGTCGCCCACGAGTCGGCGGCGGTCGCGCCAGCCAAACACTTCGCCGCCGCTCGTGACGTAGTCGTTGCTCTTGCGGAACCGCACGAGCTCGGCGTACGCGTCGCGCGCGACCTCGACGCACTCGTCTTCCGTCATCGGGGTCATCTGGATGGGGCACGATGCAGAGGACCCAGACGACGACGGTGTGGACCCGGCGCCTCGCTTCTTGTCTCTGGGGGACGCTGTCGGCGACGGGCCGCTTGGAGGCGTGCGAGGCGACGCCAGCGCACGCTCGATCTCGGCGTCTTCTTCACTCGTGCGCAGCTTGGGCGGGATCTGCTGGAGAATCTCGCCATACTGTGAGGCCCGCTTGTGCTGGTCCTGGATCTCTTCGCGCACGAGAATACCGACCCGCGTGCGCGCCTTGGACTGCTCCATCGCGATCGCACGCAGCGCCTCGTTCTCGTGGCGCAGGCGATCGATGTTCACGGCCATGTCCTGGAACGACTGCAGCAGCTCGCCCTCGTCCGTGGTCACGAGTGCCGAGATGCTGTGGCGTGAGACGGGTCGTTCCGCCTTGATGGACGCCTTGGGTGTTTGCTGCGAGGCCTCGACGACGGCGCTGTACTCTGTCTCGAGCTGAGCGACCGTCTCGCGCAGCGTGTTGAGCGTGTCGATCTTGCGGTAGTATGACTTTTTCACGAGCATGCGCTGCTTGGCGCGCTTCTCGTCGTTCGTCATGGGCGCCGCACGCCCACTGCTCGTCGAAGGCGAGGAAGTATTACTACGGCTGGCGGCAGCGTGAAGCGTAGTAGTTCGCTTGGCGCGTCGCTTCTTGGGTTCAGTCTGTAGGTTCCCGGTCGGCGGCTCGTCGTCTTCGTCCTCTAACTTGACCGCCTCGACCGCGGCGTGGGCCAGCGCCGCCAGCGCATTCACGGGTACCTGCGTGACTGGCAGCTTCCTGGCGTTGCCGCGTCTCGGCTTGTCAGCCGCTGTGCTGCTGAGCCGTTTACGGATCGGCGTCGAAGGCTTTGCCTCCTGCTGCTTGTCGGTCTCCTGGCTGGGCCAGTTTGAAACCATGGGACTCACGGATGGCGCCACAGTCTTGTGGGCCACCATGGCGGCATCGCGCGGCGGTGTCACGAGATCAGCGTACGGGAACTGGTGTTCCAGCATGCTGGCCGGAGCGCCACTCTCGCTCGTCACACACTCCTTCGCGCGCCGCTGCGACGCAAAGAGATCCAGCGACGCCATGTCAAGCTTGCGGGGCGGTGGCATGGCATCGCCGCGCGTGGGCTGAGCGTTCAGGAGCTCGGTGATTTTCATGGTTCGTTAGAGAGAGGAAAATGGAGGCCGGCAACAGAGCTTCTTCCCTTGCCCCAAATGAGCTGCTGGCGTTCGAGGTTGAGCTCAAGTTCGAGTCTCCCACATGGGCCAAGATAAGAGGCCTGAGCTGCTGAGTAATACAGTATCAACATGAGGAAGGGGTTCGTGGTTAGCCAAATATGTATTATCAGAGGTATATGGGGATTCAAGTGACTGCAATCAGATGTGGCCAAGTGGTCGGAGTATTAATTGTAGGAGGTTATCCTTCTTTTTTATCCTTGCGCACTCTCTAAGTAATCCGATGGTTTTACGTCAGAGGAGACCAACAAGGTAACAAAAAAATGAGCGAGAGTCGAAAGAGAGATTTTGTTGGCCGCCCCATCTGTTCCACTCTTTCAATCCACTGACTCAGTGTGACTGAGGGGGAACTGCCTCTGGTCCACAATGATCTTTGACCAGATCCGCCAGATCTGTTGGATAAAACTGACTGAGGCTGGAACAGGCGCAATGCTCGGACGGAAAGACGACCGCAACCTTACCCGGTCTTGCTCGACTCGGTCTTGGCCTTACACCAAGGACAAGCCCCACATGATGCAGACTGGAAAGGTCAACATCGTGGATGACATTATTTTTCAAATCAGGTGAGAGAACACTGATGACTGGGCAGAATACAATTTAAGGATGTCTATAAAAGCAGTACGTACAGGCGGACAGGAGAGAAATATATCTGGCATTGGCCTGTAGTCTCAGAATAGATTTCAGTGTACTGTATTAGGCAGGCAAATTCTTGAATTGTCGGCATAATACGCTTCTTCAATGCGGCCCAAGATTATTGCGATCCGCCTCGAATGCGGAAAATTTGTCACTGTGCGTAATCTCCAGCATGCATCCATGTATGCGAGTTCCAGGGTCCAGGAAGAAGTTCTAGAAACAGGAAAATGACAAAAAGCGTCCACTAACCTAACCATGTGCAGAAAGGGAATCTTTCTCGTACCAGAGCCTACAGTGTTAGATCATACTCAGGGGTCGACGCTTAGGCTTGGTCAGGCCAGTCGAGCTAGGCAACTTGCAGTACGAAATGCTATCCTGTGTTATTGTAATACTCGGCGAGATCTCGGCAACCATCCCGGTTTGGTGCCCCTCAACCGGAATGCACCAGGTCTTCTGGCAAGAGCGATCCCAGACACATTTTACCGCACAAAGGACTCCCAATCTCCTCGAAGGATTGGGTTTGTACACGCTTTCTGTCGGTGCAGTGTATCTATTTCCAGAACTTCCTCAATCCAAAATGAGTCTCGAACGGTGAGCTGTGGACTCATTCGCTTCGCGCAGTGGTCGAGTCCATCGTGAGCTCTCCCCAGCTGCCAGCACAGTACTGCGTAATGTAAGTTTACACACAATAAGACTCTCACATCGTACAAACTGTAATAAGACTCCTTGGGTTCAATAGAGATGACTGACGGATAGCAATCAGAGAGCAAATCTAAAAAAGTAGTATAGAGCAAGAGAGCATTAGGGCCTGATGAACCGACAGGTCTGCCGCAGCCCCGTCCGTTCATCGTTCCCTTGTTCTGCTTGGTCTGTTTGCTCCCCGTGACGACGTCATTATTTGCCGTAGAGGACGTCAGTGACGTCCTCTCTACAGCAAGAAATCTAGAGGACGGAATCCTTCATCCGTGCGTCAGGGGCGAACGCGAACGAGACGAGACGCCGAATACGAAATTACCCACCACAACCACACACAGAATCGGGAGATCGCATTATTCTCAGGGGGGAAAACACAAAGGATAGGATCGTGCAGGGCTACGGCAGACGGCTACATGAACACTGCGTGTACCTGCTGCGATCAGTTGCAATCTGATCTCTCCCGAGCACGTGGGCGGATCCAATCCAGAGTCTCGTGGTGTGTTCCCTCGCACCCGTCGGCTCGGGCCACCTATGGGCAGGGTCAGTACTGGGCTTTGTTGCCATTGTATGCACGGTTGTACTGCTGTTGCTGGTTCTGCGGGGGCTGATGTTGCACGGGTGCGCCGTACTGGAACGCGCTGGGCGAGGTCTCCATCGAGTTGTACGAAGGCTGCTGGAGCGGCTGCAACGGCTGGCGATACTCCTGCGTGGCCGTGTTCGTGGTCGCCGCGGCCGGAAAGTAGTTGCGCGGGTGCGGGTTGTACGGCTGCTGGGCCTTGACCGGCATGCGGATCTCCTGGAAGCCAAAGCGGCGCCCGGCGCGGCGCGAGCACATGACGTAACACGACAGCAGCACGAGCGCGATCTCAAAGAACGCAATCGTAAACACAAAGACCGAGATCAGCATGCTCTGGTCGTTGACCCACGTGATCATGCGCGCCTCGCAGGCACACAGCATGGCGTGCTGCGTGATCGGTTCGCTCAGGCTGAACGTCGCACCGGCGCACTTGAGAAAGTCGCTGTCGGCGGCGAGATCGCTCGCGCCAATGCGGCACTTGTTCTCGACGAACGTCGCAAACCACTCGTAGCGGGCGTCGCTGCAGGTCGCTGAGAGTGCCGATCCCTGGAGGCTCAGATCCACGTCGATCGTGAGGCCGCAGTGGTTGTACGCGTCCTTGAAGCGGCGGTTGATCCACCGCAGCACGCTTTGGTCACTGGCCGACAGCGCCGAGAGATCAAAGTTGTGCTCGCTCGCGCGTATGAGCGTGCCGTGGACGTGGTACATGAACCCCGCGAGCGCGAGCTGCGCGACGACCGACACGATGACGAGCGTCGCGTACGGGAAGAGGAAGACCTTGCTGTCCCACTGCGCGCCGCAGCAGCCCAACAGTGCGATCAGCAGAATCAGTGCACCGCATGTGACGATCGCGCCGGCGATGCCACCGTCCGAGAACTCGTTCAAATCGGGCAGCGACATCATATAGCCTACAGCACGAGATATAGAATGTCAGGTCCGCATCCTCTAGCCTTGGAAAGAGGACAAGGCGCTTGCGGATCGTACCGCCCAGCGAGATGAGCACGAGGCCGAGCAATAGGAAGAGCACATTCGTGAAGACGAGGATGCCGCGCATGAGCGAGCGCCACGCGTTCGCACCCATGATTGACACGCTGGGGAAATGAGTTGATGGAGCTGTTCTCTGTCTCTGTCTCTCGCCTCTGCCGGCGGGCTTTCTTCCGCTCTGTGCTTGGCGTTGGTGCCAGATGAAGTGTTGCCAAAAAAGGCAGGAATGATGGTGAACGGACTCATTTTAGCATCCTCTAACAGTCACTAACATTCACATTTAGCTTGCATTTTGTATAAAGTCATTCCAATACACTTTGCTGTCCGTCTAGCATGGATGCTGCAAGATGGACCAGTCATACCACTCTACAAAATCTCTAGATTCAATTAGAATTGGGAATCCGAAAGTTGAGTCTGGCGTTGCAGGAAGAAACCGGTAAAAATACCACTCCGCTACCGTTCGCTTTTTCAGCCAATCCTGTCGCTTCGCGAAATGGTTCCCCAAGAAGTCAGATCGGAATATGACCGGAAATGCCACCTCAAGGACCGAGCACGACGTCGAGGTCGTGGTCGTGGAAGACGCCAAAGAGCTGAAGCAAGCCGTCCATGATGTGCGTCTTACTACGGGCAGTCGAACCATGTGCTGTGTGCTGTAATTGACGGACAATTGTCGTAGGAAATGGAAGCGATCGGCTGCGGCTTCTATCAGCGACGGGTCGTCACGTACGTGGCTTCTTTGCTGAGCGCCTTGCGCCATCGTTGATCTATTGAATACGGATCTCTCTCCCCCTTCTATGTGACAGTATTCTGGGCTTTGGCAACGTCGCCGATGCCGTCGAGATCCTCGCGATCGGGTATATTCTGACGGTCTATGAAGAGTCGGAGGGCAAGCTTTCGCCATGGGAATCCAGTACGTCTCCTCCCTCTCCTTCAACTCTTGCATGGCGTATGAGACTCACTTGTACTGTAATAGGCTTTTTGACAGCGGCCGTGTTTGCTGGCATGCTGTGCGGCGGCTTCTTTGGTGGTATTCTCGGTGATATCTATGGCCGCAAACCCGTACTGCTCGTGAACCTCGCGATTAACGCCGTCTCGGCCTTCCTCTCGGCGTTCTCACCGTCGATCTACTGGCTCATTTTCTTTCGCACGCTCGCCGGAATGGGTATGATGACGTAGCATCCATTTCCTTTTTGCTGGAGCCACCCCATACTATGCTAAACTACTGGTATTGATGTATAGGTGTCGGCGGCGTCGGCTCGACGCTCATCGCATTGTGTCTCGAGCATGTGCCCGTATCGGCACGCGGTCGCTACGTTACGATTCTCTGTTCGTTCTGGATGGTCGGCTCGGTCGCGACTGCCGGCACCGCCTGGATCATGCTGGGCAACGACGCCAAGGGGCATCGCATTCTCGACCTGTCGTGGCGCTGGTTTGCCGGCGTCGTGGGGATCCCGTCGCTCGCGTGCTTTTCGTTCACGTCGTGGTACATTCCCGAGAGTCCGCATTTCCTTGCCAGCCAGGGCAGGATCCATGCTGTCAACGAGGTCATTCAGTTTATCCACGACGTCAATGGTAGTCCAAGGCGTGTCAAGTTCGAGTTTGTCGGAGAGGCCAGTGACAGCAGCGCGGCCAAGCCAAAGACCAAGCCGACGGCAGCAACAGCTACAAGTGACGCGCCGGTTAGCGTAGCCCGCGCCGTGTTTGATCCGGAACGCATGAAGGGCATTGCGCGGCTCTTCCACCAGCCGTACACGATCGGCACGATCGTGCTCATGCTGTGCTCGTGCTGCCTGAGCTTTGGTTCCTATGGACTCTCGACGTGGATCACCAAGCTCTTCCAAAGTGTCGGTCTCCACAATCCGTTTGCGAACGCGTTCCTCTTTGCCGGCGCCAACCTCCCGGGCAATCTCGTGAGTCTCTACCTCGTGGATATCGTGGGTCGCAAGCAGCTCTTATCCGGGTCATTTATCGCGTCGGCAACCTGTGCACTGCTGTTTGCCTTTGAAGTCGAAGGCTCAGCGACCGTGATCGTGCTCGTCTCGTGTCTCTTTAACGCCTGCACGACGTCAGCGTGGAATGCGGTACGTTCTTTCCCCCCACATCTCTAGTCACTATATTGCTGAACAGGGTTCTCACAGTATTTCCATTGATGGTTGGTCCGCTTTAGTTTGGCGTGCTGTCGGCCGAGACGTTTCCGCTCGAAGTGCGCACGACCGGGCTCGCGCTCGTCAACTGTACGAACCGTTTCGGTGCGATCGGTGCGCAGTTTGTGAACGGCTTTCTCATGGGCGAGCACCCGCACGTGGTCGCGCTGCTGTTGGTCGTGTCGTCGGTCATGGTCACGGGGGGCATTTTGGCGTGGACCATCAAGAACCCCGAAGAGAGTGACCCGCGGCGTGCAGGCGTGCAGGACGACATTGGTCACAAAGACCTCGAGCTCGCGAGCCGGTCATCCACGCAGACGGCACTGTCGAGTGAGTACGGAGATGACGATGGCGATCTTCCTGGGGAAGAGGAAGGTTTGTGGAGCGAGACGCAGCGGCTGCGGCCGGTCCATACCGACCGAACGTCTGACTGACCTCGGTCCCTCAGTACTCGCTTACCGATAGGCAGCGCGTGCAAAGCTGGAGACGTGCGGACTGTAGAGGTGATGCAACCTCCGTCACGTCACGATGCCGCAGACATCACTGGGTCGCGTGGGTGGATGAGTCATAAGTTCCAGCGTGTCGTAAATTATGACACGCTGGATTCGTCTCCACAGCAGCGACGTTCGATATTCTTGTTCTAAAACCTTTTCTATATGATTGCATTATCCTCTGCTCTATAATATACCCGCGTATTGTGATGCAACACCTGTGTTGACACATACGGTACGTGGATCTCAATTCCAGTGCAGAGTGATGGTCTATATCTCTCTGCCCATCCCTTTGAACTGGCATGTTGGCTCGATCTCTCTGGACAGTAACGTCGAACCACACC
>JAADWA010000208.1:0-40960 GCA_023335935.1 Pythium phragmiticola
CCAGCGTTTAATAACCACGACTGGAAACTGCTCAAGAAGAAGGAGCACTTCAAGATCTACGCGTCGCGCGAGAAGCACCACGCGACGGCGTACCCGAGCGCGGGTCCGTACAACCGAGTGAGCGAGATCCACCAGTCGGCCGTGTGGCAGCCGCAGTCCAAGCTGCGATGTGTCGGCTCTTTCGTTGGCACGGTCGAAGACGTCATGTACGGCGGCGTCACGCCAACCGAGAAGGCCATGATGATCCGGTCGATCACCATCCGGGACGAGTTCATTGACCACAAGACGCTGTGCGATATTACGGTCCCCACGGAAGACGAACCATTCACGTACACGGGACTCAAGTGGTCGGCAAGGCCACCGTACCTCGCGACCATGGTCCGACCGCGCGATACGACCTATGTCCAAGCCACGGGCTTTTGCACCGTCAACAACAGGGGCAAGCAAGAACGCGCGGGCTTCTATGTGTGCCACTCGATGGAGAACATTCCCGGCGTTCCAGAATTCACCGAGCACGGCTTTCGACGATGTCGGTTCTCGCTCCGCGTGATCACTCGCCCGACCGGCCACGGTATGATTGACGTGTTTTCGACGATCGCGTCGGACGCCGGCGGCGATCTCCCGCGCAATCTCACGACGTGGCTGTCGGCCAACTCGCTCATGGGCATCCACAAAGCCATGGACAATGCGCTCAAGAAAAAGCTCGTGTGGCTGCGAGCTGCTCGATCCCATGCAATCATGAGGGGATCCGACTCGATGGCGTCATTCGCTCGGTCGCGACGCGACTCGGTCATGGGAACGTCGGTCTCGATGTGTCCACAGTGCACGCGGGAGCTGTTCGTGCTGCAGCCACTGGTGCTGTGCCACGTGTGTGAGGCGAGCGTGTGTTCTCGTTGCATGACGACGCAGAAGCTCGTGCTCGGGAGAACCAAGGCCGAGCTCGCGCAGGTCAGCGTGCCCACCTGCAAGGGCTGCATCACGGTCGCAACGAAAATGAACGCGCGCGATCTCGCCATCCACGAGTTTGTGCGGCCGTATGACGTCGACTTTGCCGAAAGTGTCCCGTCAACTGTGAGCATCTCGACCAACGTTTCAACCAGAGACTTTAGCTTTTTCGGAGCACGTGAGTCGGCCGCACTCTCTGTCAGTCGCTCCGATCGCTCGAGCCACACGAGCCACACGAGCCACACGAGCCACACGAGCCACACGAGCTTCAGCAGTCAATCGTCGTTATGGGTACCCGTGCCCGACGCGGTCTCTGACGAACGCGATCGGCTCTGGGCGCAAATCTACAGTCTACGGGTCCAAGCGGAACTCACGTACCACGAGACCAGAAAGCACTCGCATACTACCAGTGTCCAGTGGGAACCCTAGGCGTGGCGATTGAAATAGTTGGACACGTTTCGTGAGCAAGTCAGTTTTGTGACGTGTACACGTTCTAAAAAAAGTTCAAAATTTCGTCGTCGAGATCTACTGTACTGGTCGAGACGGGACTTTGCCGCTTGAAGCAACGCGGCTGTTGGGATCTTTTGCCAGCAGATGGATGCACCAGTCATCGGGGCCATCCAACTGCTCGGGCCCTCATCCCACTCCCTCGATGAGAAAGACCTTCCCAGTTCCCAGAGAAGGTCTCTCGGAGGGTGAGGTATCTTGGTACGTAGTACTACAGTGGAAGGCGGGTAGTATCCCCCCCCACACACACGTATCCGTTCTCGCACTCATTCTTCACTGGCTCACCATGGCTAATTCCAATGACGTTCAACACATCCACCACCTACTTCCTGCCGCTTAGACTTGGACCTCGTCGTCGGCGAGCAGCGCCTGTTGCTCCTTGCGCAGCTTGCGGCGCTGCTCCTGCTTTCGCTTCTCGGTCTCGCGCTTTCGTTGGCGCTGGCGACGCTGCTTTTCATTGTCGTAGCCTTGGATCGAGCCGCCGCGTGACGACGGATACCCGAGCACGAGGTAGAGCAGCAGCCCCGCGTACAGCACGATGGCGACTGCGAGCAGCATGCGCCCGAGCAGCGGCAGCGCGTCCAAGCGAACCGTCTTGGTGAAGACGCGGTACACGAGTGCATAGTTGACGCTGCACAGCAGCCCCGTGGCCACGAGCAGCACGAACGCGACGGCACGCGACGTCACAAATGCGTTGCCCATGAGCGTCTTGGCGCCCGTGAACGTGAGCAATGGTAACAGTGCAAACGGCAGCTGCACGCTTTGCAACACGTTGAGCAGCTCATTGAACCGGTCGCTTTCGAACTGGTGGTGCTGGCTGATGAGTGCGACGGCGACCGCCGGTACGAGCGCGACACTGCGCGTGAGTGCGACGCGTTTCCACGCCGCAAGCTTGAGGTCCAAGAAGCCCTCCATGACAAACTGACCGGCGTACGTGCCCGTCATGGTCGACGCCTGGCCCGATGCCAGCAACCCGACGGCCCACACGGTGCGCGCGTAGCCGCCGAGCGCTTCTTTCACGGCGTTGCCGGCCTCGGCGAGACCAATTTCCTGGCAGTAGCCGGCCGTGGGGGCCGCCAGCTCCTTCCCCATGAACTCATAGAGACGGTCGCGTGCGCGGTCCACAAAGCACGGAGCGCACGCAGCGACTGCCGTCTCGCCAAAGCGGCACGTGTTGCCCGTCACAGCGTCGTAGATGGTCTTGCCCGAGGCGCGCGCGGCCACGAGAGGGATACAGGCCGTCTGGATCCCAGTATTCGCGAGGCTCGAGATCGAGTCGGGCGCGCTCAGCGACGCGCACTGCGCACTGTAAAAGCTGCTCGCAAAGACGCACACGACGGCCGCGTTAATGAGAAAACTCACGAGCAGCGCGAGGCTCGACTCGAGCGCAAAGTAGTAGTTGGCGTCGCGCACGCGCCGCGCGTTCGTGCGGTCCAGACCGCGCTGCTGCACGAGCGCCGAGTGGAGAAAGAGATTGTGGGGCATGATGATCGCGCCGAGCGACGCCACGGCCTGCATGGCGTTCTGGTCTTTCAGGCGCGGCCATACAATGCCCCTGGCGATCTCCCGCACGTTTGGATCGCTCACGGTAAAGTCGGCGAAGAAGCACACGCACATGGTCGTAATGAGCAGCAGGAAAAACAGCTCCAAGTACCGCCCGCGGTTCGCCGAGCCGCTGCGGTGGAGCAGCAGAAATGTGAGCGTGTCGATGCCCGTGAGCAGGCACCCGGCCCACAGCGGCAGCTGGAACAGGATCTGGAATGCAATGGCCGAGCCCAGCACCTCCTGTACGTCGCTGCCAATGATGGCGATCTCGGTCATGAGCCAGAGCGCGAGCGACACGACGCGCGGGTACTCGGCGCGGCAAAGCTGCGCCAAGTGGCGGCCCGTGACGGCGCCGAGCCGCGCCGCGAGAATCTGGTAGACGCCGCCAGCGGCCGTGCTCAGTAGCACGACGTAGAGCAGCTCGTACCGCGCATAGGCGCCGCTCTGGAGATCGGCCTCGAGGTTGCCCGGGTCCAAGTACGCCATGCTCATGAGCCAGCCGGGTCCGGTGTAGGCCCAGAACATGCGCCAGGAGAAACCCGACGGCGGCGGCGGCGGTGCCGATGCAGACGCGTCAACGTCGTCGCCGGGCAGCAGCCGCCGCGGGTCCACGGCCGCACAGTCCATCGTGAGAAGGGAGGCGAAGAAGGTCGGGCTTCAACGTGAGGAGCTCAGTGAGAAGATCTGGGTAACCCCAAAGTGTAACCTCGAACGTACTTATGTGGTCTAATCATGCCTCTCTCGTCGCTAAGTTCGTATACCTCTGTAGATTGATACAGAGTGGAAAGTAGATCGTTGTCCCAGGCAGACCATAACCTTTCTCAATCGATATTGAATTGCAAACCGATACTAAAACATAATACATTTCTATGTTAGTGTAAGTACGCTATGTTTCTTAAACATTATACGTGGCAGAAATGGTACATTCACAATTGCTCCCCAGTTCCCGTCGCTTCCGCTGCTTCTCGACCGCCCACCCCCGTCACCTCGAGAGAGACCCCCAGAACAACGGCGAACAGCTCCTCTGCTCTGCTGGATTTCCTTACCATGCTGTCGCTCGCCCGCCGCTCGACGCCGCTCGCCGCGCGCTCGGCTGCGCTCCACACGACGGCGCCCGTCGCCAACGAGGTCGTCTCGCAACGCGGCAGCGTCTCGGACCTCCTGGGCGGCAATGCCGCCGCCCGTAACAGCGTCGGTACGGCACGCGGGCTCTCGCGTTTCCCACCATGGAGACTGACAATTTTTGGATGAACCGAAACAGAATACGTGATCTCCAAGGTGGACGACCTCACGAACTGGGGCCGCCGCGGCTCCATGTGGCCCCTGACGTTTGGTCTCGCGTGCTGCGCCGTCGAGAAGATGCACGCCGCCGGATCGCGGTACGACTTTGAGCGCATGGGCATGGTCTTTCGCGCGTCGCCGCGTCAGACCGACGTCATGATCGTCTCGGGCACGCTCACCAACAAGATGGCGCCGGCGCTGCGCCGCGTGTACGACCAAATGCCCGAGCCGCGGTGGGTCCTGTCCATGGGCTCGTGCGCGAACGGCGGCGGGTACTACCACTACTCGTACGCGGTCGTGCGTGGCGTGGACCGCATTGTCCCCGTCGACATTTACGTCCCCGGGTGCCCGCCGACCGCCGAGGCGCTGCTCTACGGACTCATCCAACTCCAGAAGAAGGCCAAGTCCAACAAGTCGCTGCTGCTCAAGCTCCGCAAGTAAGCGAGCCTCATGAGAGTGCGAGAGAGAGACTCGATAGCATGGCGTAGCTCTTGCCACTCGTCTTGACAGCTCAATGAAAGTGGATATATTGTTTACGGTACTAGTGATTGTCTATACGTACAGAGTCCTCCATGCATTTCAGTTTCAAAAGTCGAGGTTCGACAGCTCGCGGTCCAGCAAGTCGACGTCCAGCTCGATCGACTCGCGCGTGAGCTCGAGCAGATCCACGTCCATATCGGACGGACGAATCTTGGGCACTTCGTGGGTTAGGCTGTGCTTGCGCATCTGGCTCAGCGCCGAGATCAAGTCCGAACTCACGCGCACGAGCCGCTTGGCCTCGGGCACGTTGGGCGCCTGGGGCGCGCGGCCCGGGTTCATCCACGCGTGCTCGAGCACTTGTGCGGCCGTGAGCCGCTGCGACCGATCGACCGTGAGCAGCTTGCGCACGAGATCTTTGGCTTCGAACGACACGTCGTCCCAGTCGGGCGATTCAAACTTGTACTGCGCCGCGACCACCTTTTCAAAAATCGCAACGTGATTCTCGCCGCGAAACGGTGGGTACCCGCACAGCAAAATGTACAAAATGACTCCGAGACTCCAGCAGTCGACCTCGGCGCCATAGGCCTCGCCGCGCACGACCTCGGGCGCCACGTACCCCGGTGTGCCACACGCCGTGAGCCGTTTCTCGCCGCGCTTCTGCGCGCGCGCAAAGCCAAAGTCGGCAATCATGACTTCTGCACCGGGCGCCGACGTCTTGAGCAAAATGTTTTCGGGTTTCAAGTCGCGATGCACGACGCCGCGCGAGTGAAAGTACGTGATGGCGTGCGTGATCTTGAGCATGACGCCGCGCGCGTCTTCTTCCGTGTAGCTCTTGCGCTTCACGAGTGCGTCAAAGAGCTCGCCCCCGGTACACAAGGGCGTCACAATGTAGTAATACCGTGGCTCCTCGTAATAGTCGAGCAGCGGCACGACATTTGGGTGGTTCAACGTGCGCATAATGTCGACTTCGTGCTTGAGCGAGACCACGTCCGAGAGGCTCAGCGAGCTCTTGGCGATACACTTGACGGCGACCTGCTTGCGCGTGCCGCGGTGGGTCGCAATGTGCACGACCGAGTACGCGCCCGAGCCGAGCTTGCGGCCGAGTTTGTACGCGCGGTGAAATGAAAACTCGGGCGCGCTCTCGCCGCCGTCCGACGTCTGCCGCGTCGGCTTGAGCAGCGTCGGCCGCAGCATCGATGACCGCGCCGAGGACGCGCCCTTTCCGTGAGTGTACGCCTGGGCCTGGGCCTGGGACGCCGCCGACGCGTCGCACAGCTCGGCCGCGGCCTTGCGCTGCGTGTACAGTGCCTTCATGATGGCGCCATAGGCCGCCTTGACGTTCGTGGTCCACACAGCCGACGCCGTCTCGAGCTTGACTTCGCCCGCGGCCGCAATAAGCTTCTTGACATACCCGCTGCAGGCGCCGTCCTTGACTTCACCGACAATCTGGTCGAGAATGAAAATCATCTCGTCCTCCTGGTGGCACTCGTGCATGTCGCGAATCAAATTGGCCAGCACGGAGTGCTCTTCTTCAATGCGTCGTCCGGCCTGGGCCGCCGGCGAGACTTGAGAGACACCACAGCCGCCACCGTGGAAGACGACGTCACTGCTGCCCGTTGGCTCGCCGACCTTGTGTTCGTACTTGCTCGCGCTGTACTCATTGTTCACAATGTACTCAAAGATGGCGCGGCCCAGCTTGGCCGGACTCTCGCCGTCGATCCAGCGCTCGAGCGTCTTGATCCACTTCTTGCAGTCTTCTTCTTTGGGCGCCTGGATATAGTACGTCATGACGGCCCCGTCGCTCTCCGTGTCTCCGCCAGCAGCTCCGCCCGTCTCGCTCGAACCACTACTCGTCTTTTTCTTCTTGGTACTCAGGCGCGTCTCCTTGTGGTGGACAAACATGCACGCCAGTGCACTGCGCCCCGCGCCACGCACACGCGGACGCTTGCGAGCGACAATGACAAAGCTGTGCGGGTGGTTGCGGAACGTATCGACCGCCTCGACGCGAAGCACGTCGCCGCGAGAGATCTCGCCACGCAAGAGCCGCTTCTCGATCGCCGCGAGGTCCTTGTGGGAGGCCTCGCCGCCCTGCGCCGCCGCGACGTGGCTCGGATTCTTGCTATAGTACACGAGCGACGACTTGGTGAGACAGAAGAAGCGCGGCACCCAGTGCTTGAAGAACGGCGCGCGCTTCAGGAGCATAGCACTGAGTAAAATGTCGTGCGTGTTGGCCAGCAGCGTCGCAGCGCTGCCGCCGCTAGTCGCGCGCGCCAACAACACGCTGTTTCCGCTACCAACGTTGGTGCCACCATAGTTGCTGTTGTGGGAACCGTACGCGCTGAGGTGGTGCGGGTGGAGCGGCGGCGCGTGGGTCATAGCGATCGTGGGCATGGCCGGCGGAGGCGGCAGCGGTAGAGGCGGCGCAGGACCGAGCACAGTGTCGCAGCTGAGCCGCTTCTTGCAGGACACATCATCGGAGGAGGCAGCGGCGTCTCGACTGGCCTGCTTGCCGCCGAGCGAGTGGCGCGGCTGGATCACGACGGCCGTGCTCGCCGGGTCGGCATGCGAGCGCTTCTTCATGCTGGGGGGCGCGATAAATTACGGTGGGGGGAATGATAAATAACGTTGGTTTGTTGGGAGTTGGAAATGGTGAGTGTGACCACGGGGGGAATAAGCCAACGGGAAATCCTGAGTTGGATGAGTTTGATTGTGAGGAGGGAAGGCTAACGGCGGCTGCACGAGAGACCCGTTGGAACTTGGAAAGTTGGCGTTGGAGGCGCGAATGATGATGATAAATAGGAGTCCACCGTCTTCGTCCTCGACAGCAAAAGCTTTTTCTTGGGGGTCGCCACGTCTGTGCGTACGGAACTGGAAGGAAAGCCAGACAGGGTGAATAAAATAGTTTTGTCTTCTACAGTACTACTCGAGATCCCAGAGCAGACACACAGGACAGAAAATCGAACCTTGCCAGTCAGCTGCATAAATTACGGACCCTTCCCAAAGCAGCAGAACCAAATCCATTACTGCATCAACAATAAATTTATCTATACGGATAAACAGCAATGCACAATGAATCCGCTTGACTCGAGCGGCTCCATTTCCTATTTGTTCCGGCTTCTGGGTCATCTATCATCGTGTTGTGAGACACAACTTGTGCCCCGTCAAGCTTCTTGAATAACATTAGTGACCCCAACCCAATGCGTCCCATGAGTGTCCCAAGGTGGGCTCCCAACAATATGGGGAAAAATTCAGAGTCTTTCTGTGGAACTGGGGAGGAAGCGCGATTAGGGGTGCAGAAACACACTGTATTTTACGTGGTATTTTTCTTTTCTTTACGGGTAGTGTGTCCCACATCATTCCGACGAACCTGCGACATGTGGTCGTCATGGGAGTGAGGAGCTTCGCTTCATTCAATGTTTCTCGTCAATACTGTACCGAATCACCGTCTTTCGGTTGCGTACTTTTCCGACTAAAGCGCAGCTTAGCGGCGGCGCCGTGGGTCGCGGCTCTCGTTCACGCTGGACGAGAAGCCCTGCGGCGGCGGCGGCATGGCGCCCGCGGGTGGCCAGCCGTTGCCGTTGAGGTGAGGCGGAGGAGGCGGCGGTATCCCCCCGCGCGGGTCCATGGCGTCTTCTCGCGGTCGCTTGAATCCAGACGCAGCCATGTGGTCGGCAAACGCTCGTGGTGGCGGCGGTGGCATAAGTCCACTGGGCGGACCGCCCAGGTGGTGTGGCGGCGGCGGTGGGCCACCCGCCATGTGCGGAGGCGGAGGTGGTCCTCCAATGCCCATGCTCGTCATCCCCGTCGGAGGCGGCGGCGGACCGCGCTGCATTGGCATCGACGGCTGCGCAAGCGACGCAGCAGCGGCCTGTGCGGCCGCGATCGCTGCCGCCGCCGAGATGGTCGACGGACCGCTCGCGTCCATGGGACAGTCCTGCTTCCAGTGGCCCTTTTGGCGACACTTGTGGCACGTGTACGACGGCGGTGGCACTTTGGCTTGCGTGCACTCAGAAATGTAGTGGCCCGGGATGTTACAGCGCTTGCACAAGTACCCATCAGGCGGCGCGCGTCGAGATTGTTGGCCGTTTTGCGACTGGTCTTTGGTCGGACAGTCCTCGATCCAGTGGCCCTTGATCTGGCACCGATTGCACGTGTATGTGTCGGGGGGCGGACGCCGAGTGGATCCGCCCATACCGCCCCCACCATCAAATGTCTTCTGCCCAAACGCCTGGAAATTGGCATTGTGGATCGCACTCGCGCGGATATTCGCACCGGCGCCGCCGGCCATGCCCGGCAGACTCTCGTCGGTAAAGTCGGCACGCCCACCGACGTCGTTGACACCGCCCACATCATTTTCATTGAGCACATTGTGGCCGCCATTGTACTTGTCGTCCATGGGGTCCCCAGGGCGGTTGCGGCACCAAAACTTGGTGCTGTGGTCGTTGCTTCCCGTCGCGACGACATGGCTCACGGGGTGCCACTGGATATCCCACACTGCAGCGTCGTGGGCCTGCGGCACGGCCGCCAGCGGATCGTCCTTGCCGACCTCCCAGTACATGAGACATCCATCGTACGAGCCGCTCACAAAGAGCCGCTCGTACACGGGGTGCCACGCGACCGACGTCACTTCGCGCGTGTGCCCTTTGAACGTTGCAAACTCTTTGAGCATGCGAATGTCGTAAATCTTGATGAGCTGGTCGCGACTCGCCGTGAGCAGCCAATTGCCATTGTCGTTCCACGACACTTTAAACACGGTGTTCTTGTGACCGTGGAGTGTGTTGAGCGAGTTGCCCGACTTGGGGTCCCAGATCTTGATGAGGTTGTCTTTACTACCAGACGCGAGCAGCGATTTCTGCGGGTGGTACGCCACGCACTTGACGTCCCAGCCGTGGCCCGTGAGCGTGCGCTCTTCGCGGCCGCTTTCAAAGTCCCAGATCTTGACGGTCGCATCGTCCGAGCACGAGACAAACTTGAAATCCGTGGGCGAAAAGCTCAGCGATCGCACGGCCTCGCGGTGGCCTTGGAGCAGTTGCACGTTCGTCATGCTGGGCTGCCAGTACTTGATCACACCGCCGTGGTCCGCCGTCACGAGCCAGTTGTGGTTGTGGGACCACACCATGGCGCGCACAGCATCGTCGTGGGCCTGGAGAATGGTCTCAAAGTTGAACGCGAGCCCATTCCAGAGCGTAAACTCGCCCACGGAATTGCCCGTGATCAGACGGCGCCCCTCGGGCGTCCACGTTAGGCAGTTGACGGGACACCGCTGCTTGTTGGTCGAGCAGCGGCAAAACTTGGTACAGACGCAATTGGCCAGGTCCTCGTCCAAGGCGTACGCGAGCGGTGGCAGCATCTGGCGCTTGTAGTACGAGTGCGGCGGCAGCGCATGCGCGCGGTACGACTTGGTCGGGAAGAACTTGCGGTGCATGACATAGTTGATGAACGTCGCGTTCGGGTCGACGCTCTTGCGCACGATGGGCTTGCGCAGCCGCTTGTGGGGCGGCACGCCGCCGGCGTAGAGGCTCGCGCTCACGTCGTGGCCGCTCTTGAGCACCTGCGCCTCGTGGAGCTCGTCGTCGTCCGGCATTAGAGAGGCAATCTTCCCTCGCTTCGTGACTCCTTGGGCTGTTCCCTCCCACCGATGAAATTGGGAACCGATATGGGCACTATGGGAGTATAGTCACTGGAGGGAGGGGTCACTCTGATATAGGACAATGTATAGTGACATGTAGCCATGTCTCCTTCCTAAAAAGGATATTTTGGGACGAATGCACCAGGATGCAAAGCACGCATCGATGCTGACGGCGGATCTGCAGCGATGTCGGCGTCTCGTGGCGAGCATGCGCGGGTTGGTGATGGCGTCGTCGCTGCGTTTAAAGCTCCTGGCGGACACTCAGGCGGCGCTGGCAGCCCGCGATGAGCGGCTCTGCGCCAAGTGGGAACGAACGAACGGGGCACCGCCGCTGTCACCACGCGCACAGTATCTACGGTACTCAGTCTCGATAGATTATGCATTTTGCAGTTGAAGATTACATGGTAACGTGGTTGAGCTTTGGTACTTGTAGAGAGTTTCGAGGACAGCGCATCCGAGTGATCCAGAGACAGTGGCGAAAGTGGGTTCTCCTTTGCCTTCGAATCGAGTGGGTGTTTACGCTGCTGCGTCCAATAGGTATCGGTGGCACCGCATCATTCTAGAGAAGATCAAGCTCGAGCGAAAATGGCGAGCAAGGCGAGGTGCTGTCTATTTTCTTCCATGTCCCACTTCGATTGGTCTCGCGTTTGACGCAACGCTCATGGCGTCGCTTTAGGAATCAAACACTTGGAGACGAGCGCGTTACTGATTCAGCGCGTATTCCGCGGCGACTGCGTCCGAAGAAGAAGGTAGTTACTGCTGTATTTAGGAAAGGAGGAGAAGGGTTTGACTCACTGTAGTTCGTAGGAGAATCGATCCCCAATTTTCGATACTCGGTACGGTGGTGCTTGCCAAACGGGTCTCGCGGCTCGAGAGGCTACAAGAATGTCGAACCCAGTACCACAAGCGGTTGGAAAGTCAATGGTCAGCGTTGATCCAGACGAAGCACGATCTGGAAACAGCACGAACCAACCAAATGATGACCAAGCAGAAGATCGCCAAGGCCAAGACAACGACAAACACTGCGACGAGCAAGACGACAGCAGCGTCCTTCTTCATCGATGCAAGGCTGCTGGATGGCACCGTCGTGCGAATGGATGCGCACCAATTATTGCTCCACGAAAGCAGTGAAGTGGATCGTCTCACGGAGACGCTGGTAAGCCTTGAGGCAGATATTCGAGACCTGCAATACTCGGACGGTGTCGTCCACCAAGCCGCTTCCATGATTCAGTCCGGGTACGTGTGTGGAAGGACTCGTGAAGGATTGGATCGTTACCAGCTCAAATTCTTTCAGCTATCGACAGTACCGAATGCGAAATCAGCACGAGCTGGTCCGCAAGAGGCAGCACCTCGCATCCATTCGTCTTCGGCGCTCGAGCGAGATTTGTTACGAGCGTATGAACGCGGGCTTTCTCAAGCGACAGCAAGCGGCGTGGCAGCGTAGTGCACTGACTCTTCAAGGGTTCTACCACATTCTTAAGGCAAAGCAACTGCTCCATCTCTTTCGACAGAAGCGAGCCGTAGCCACGATCGAACGTACGTACCAACACAGGCGCGACCGCGTGGACGCCCACGCACGCCTCGCGCGTCGCCGCAGAAAGGTGCGTGCCCAGCTTTTCTCTTTGCGTCGATTGCGCCGCGTCATGGCTGCGTATTGGGTGGTCTGGCGCGGTGTCGTCACGCACGAGAGAGGGCGACGCGCACGCATCTCTCTGGCACTCGCCACTGGCCACACCAAGTGGGTCTCCTCCAAGGCGGTTCGTCTGCAGCGCGTGTTCCACCGTGCGATGGAACTGCGACGCTCTATGGATGACCAGATAATGCCCGGGCTGCACCTCGTGCTTCGCTACATGGTGGACGCAGCGGTGGCCAGCTCCCGCGAGCCACGAGGCCAGTTCTCGCAGTTCTACCAGCAAGTCACTCAGACTATCCATGCGTGGCGCGAACCACCGAGACGACTCCACTTTCGCGCCAGGCGATATGCTCTCCCACTGGATATTCTCCCACTGGACGAGGTCTGGTCGTGGCTGATGAACGAGCAGCAGCAACAACGGGAACACGACTGGTTCCTCGATCTCCGAGTCCCTCTACCGATCCGCACGCTCCGGTTTCTCGCGATGCTCTCGCATTTCTTTACCCGCCAGGACCGCATCGCCTTCCAAATTGACCAAATCTGGCTCAACTATGAGGCACTCCAGTGCGTACGCGACTACCTTGCAGTTCTCTTTGCCCACGACGCTGTGTTGTACACGCCAGCGACGACGTTCTCCGCCCATGACCGGCAACGCGCTGTTGAATGGCTTCGGCAACTCATACGGGAAGAGACCCAAGAGGACTCTCAGCCTTGGTCGATGGGTGCGACTGCCACTGATCTGCCCTACACAGTTTTTCACTGCGTGCGGACCGATCTGTGCGAACGCTGCTTTGCAATGGAGAGGGACCGATCGGCGCGTAGCTGCTTGAGCTGCGGTCACCTCCATCACGAGCAGTCAACAGTAGTGCAACCGAGCCACGCAGTCATCTCACCTCTAGAGGATGAGGAAAGTCACGAGCCGAAGTGGATCAAGGGCAGCGAGCGGTGCGACTTAATCGTAGTCAATGCGTTCTTCCACGCGCTCGCACCTCGCGGTCATGCGCATCGCGAGCTGTACACGCCCGAGACCATGTGGCAACTCGCCCTCGCGAAGGCGGTCGAGCCCGTCAGTCTCTTGTACGAGCGGCTCGAGATCCGCACGCTGAACGATCTCCTCGTCCAGGCCAAGGAAAGTGTGTGGGCCGAGATAATGCCCACCCAAGTGGCCGCAAAGCTGTCGCTGTTTCTTCGATTGATAAAGCAAGAGCTGGTTGCGATTCACCAAAGCGCCACGTCGTGGATGAATGGGGGTTGACGATTGTACGTCAAATGCACGCAGATATGGCTTAGTTCTTCTTGTGCCTCCTGGTGATCACTACGGCCAATATGATCTCCTCGCAGTCAGAGCTCGTTGCTTGGTCTCCAACAATTGTCGCTGGAGATCTACACATGCAACGGTCTCCTCACCCTTGACCAAGGAACCGCAGGCCGAGAAGCGTGTACCAAGTGCCTCGAAACAAGAGCCGACACAACAAGGGGTTATTTCCGCTCCTTGTCAAGGGCACATGCACAGAGTGCACCGTGGTGAGAAGAGCATGGCGGCCGTGACGCGGCCGATTGCGTTCTCCAGTATCTCGGAGTTCGGATCGTTCTCTGTTCCCTGTGTCGCGGCCAGCGCACCGGCACCGTTGAGTCCCAAGACGAGGTACGATGCGTTGTACGTGGCTGTGTACGAGTGGAGACTCTCAGCGATCGTTGTCCCGTCTTCTAGCGCGAGGATTTCGACCTCTCCAGTCACATTTGCGGTCGCTAGAAATTCGTGGCAGTGAGCAAAGGGCTGCTCGTCGTAGGCGCCGAGAAGCAGCTTCTGATAGAAGTGGACAATGCGAACGCTGTCGCTCGGTCGCATGAGCTTGAGCACGACACCGAGACAGCGCAAAGCCACTAAAGACGTATCCACGGCCACGACAAAGACGTATGACCGAATGGGGATCGAGTGGACCGGCGTCGGTGGGACGAGTATAACAGGCAGCGGCGAGAACCGCAGCACCTCGCGCGGCACGTGGCCGACCTGGTCGATCGCTGGCCCGCCCTTGCCGACTGTGCCTAGTACGACAAAGTCGACGCGGTGCTTGGCACACGCGTTCAGCAGCTCGGACGCCACGGACGACGACGGCACGTCGTGGGTCACGCTGTCGATCACGATGCGATTGCGCGGCAGCCGCAGACGGCTTGCGTGGTGCGTATACTCTATCGGAGACAACGTCAATGTGAGCGGGGGCAAATAGAGGAGGAAACGAAACGGAACGGCCCGCCACCTTGGACGATGAAGTCGTTGGAGATGACGGGCAGTTGCAGGCTGTGGGCTCCCTGGTCTTCGTCGACGTGGACGACCGTGACGATCCCCTGGCGGCGCAGATGAGTCGTCGTCTCGAATGCGACAAAGGATTGGCCTGTCCCTCCGTCGGAATCGAAACGTAAGAAACCACGAGCGAGTTAAAAAGAGCACCACTGCACGTACGACTGCCGTCGACGCCAACGCAAAAGGCCGTGGTCGGTAACAGCCGTCGACTCTCGCTGTGGGCTAATCTTCCACACAGCATAATCACAGTGCGTTAGCCAAAGTCGGTGGAGGCCAAGTTGTTTGCATTGGTCATCCTGACCAACTTCGAGTGCACGCCGTAGGCGAGTCAACAGTGTGTCAAGGTCGAGAAAGAACCCAGCTTCGCTCTCTCGTGCGGCGAGCCCCGGATCGTACTCGGCATCCTCAGACACACGGCAAATCTGATCGTAGGCCGCATCCGAGACCACGTCCACGTCGACTCCCTTGATGAGCGAGAGGATCTCGTGCGGATTACCCAGTAGCAGTTCGCGGAACGCGTCCTCGGATAGGTTTTCCTGTCATTTCCCCAGGGCAAGAACGAGACTCGTGAGACCTTTAGCGTCAGAGAGGGATCAAGGTGACTTACAAAAACAATGCCCAGTGCGACGCGCGTAAGCTGGAGACTGAGCTGCAGTGCCGGCGACGGCTTCTTGAGTGCGAGCACGTCTCGCATCTTTGGGCAAGTGGCCAAGGCGCGGACGCGAAAAGCCACGTGAATGTGGACCACTTCAGTTTGTAGCCATGTTTCGGAAGTACAACGCCGTCAACATTACATTGCAGGGGTAGAGGTACAGAGGATAGAGTGGCTTCACTGTTGTGCGTTTTATTAGTCGCGATGGCGTACGAGCGCGAGGCCCCTGGCGCGCAGTTCGTCTTCCCACTGCGCGTAGCATGCGTCATAGTACGCCTTCAGTCGCTCGGCACGAATGATCTGGACCTCTTTATTCATCAAGTCCATCTCTTCCAACAGCCTGAGCGTACGTAGACAGCAAAAACACTGAGTAAGACCAGTCGTTCCAACCCAGCAAACCCGAAAAGTAAGAAGAAAGGCGCACTGCTTGTGCTGCTGCACGCGCGCGCCACTGCCGGCACGCAGATTCTGTTTCTCTTCCCACTGCGCGCGATCGCTCGTGGCCGCGTAGGCCTTCGTGTAGGCGCGCGCCTGGTGGAGCTCTTCCTCACGTGCGATAAAGCGCGCGACGTTGAGCCCGGACGGCGTCTTCTTCACGGGCTTTGCCTCGCGGTAGCTTGAGATGCCCGCCGGGCGGTCACGGTCGATGGGCATGGAGACTATCGGCGCTGCGTTTTTTGTCTGAGTGAATAGAGTTGGGTGGAGTTATTGTGAGTCCGTAGAGAGCGGCGCTTGTGTTCAACGACCAAGAGGCTCCAGCATTCGCGTCTATCTTTATCTACGAGTCGAGCGTTGGTTCGTATTGATTGGATTCACCGCCCCTCTGGCCACACACAATAGATGGATGCACAGTGCAACAGTCACGGATAGCGACTGCTATGGCAACTGTCTAATCCTTCTTCCTCTTTGCGACCCAGGCCCACACCATCTCGCACTCGATCGGCGTTTCACCAGCCGAGTCCGTGACCTGCACATCCACCAGCACTTCACCACGGTCGGTGCCCGTGATTTGCTCAATCTAGAGACACGGGTAAACGCGATTAGTCTCGCTGCTTGCTCTGTCCATATGCGCATGTGCCTAATAGTGCACGCACCTGCTCGGGTGTGAGCGTCGCAACGGCCTGAAGATCTCCTTTGGCGACGCGCTTGTACCGGACGGTCATGCTCTTGATCAGCGGAATGTGCGAGTCGGGCACGTTCATGCTAAAGACCATACCGCTCGCCGACTCGGCCAACAGTGCCATGCCACATGCGTGGACACCGCCGATGTGGTTCTGCACGCGCCAGCGGTTCTTGAGCTCCACGTGGGCGCGACTGTCGGTCCAGTCGTTGATGTGGATGCCCATGGTCAGCGCCATCTTGACCTGCGAGTTGAAGAGAAACGATATGGCCGACTGCTGGATCGGCTTTGGCAGCCCTGCGCCCTTGACCTTGGCGAGGGTGCGGCTCAGGCGGTTTAGCTTCGACATGGCGCTTCAAACTTGCAAGTGTCGAGTCACGGGGTGAGCTGTTGAAGATCTCACGTCGGATTGTCGGCATGGAGGAATCGCCCGCGAGAATCAGAATCAGATTCTGATTTGACCGAGAGGTGATTACGTGAACGCGTAATCGACTTCTGATTGGCGATCTTTTTGCACCTTATCTGGTTCTAGGTTTTATTGGGCGAGTACACCGGTATTTTTACCGGTATTCAGTCGTGCTGGAAGTGCAGTTGAATAGACCATCACTCTTTCGTTTCCTTTTTCTTCACCTTTTCTCCTCACACAATTTGTGCAACCAGCTGAAACGACGCACCGGACGGAAAAGCCGCGCCGTCGCCATCGATCGCCATCCACCGCCACCTCTCTATCTATCTACGTATACGTGAGTAAAGGAGAAGGGGGTTTCCTACCTCCCTCTCTCTCTCTCTCTTCCTGTATGGACGCGTTCGGGTTCCCCGCCATGGCGACCGAGGTTCAAAAACTGGACGGTGATCGAGGCGGCACGTCTGTGTCCGCGTCAGCGTCACCGTCATTGTTTGCAACAGCCATGGCTGCTGAGGACGTGGAGAAGCGCCGCACGGTCAGCGATGCGTCGACGTGCTCGTCGTCGATGCCCAGTTCCAGTGGCAGCAGCGCCTCGCTCGCGGTCACGGCGAATGGCGAGTACTACAACCCCGTGGTCATGTCCTTCATTCGCGACGATTGGATCCAGCAACAACTCCATTTGCGGCAAGACGAGTACACCATGTACGAAAAGACCAACATCGTCACGGGCACGTGGAATGTGAACGCCAAGAAACCGCTCACGGCGGCCGACACGGCCAAGATGGCCCAGTGGCTCCAGTTCCAGCAGCAAGCGCAAGGTCAGGGCCAAGCGCCAGCCTCAGCGGTGCTGCCCGACATCATCGCGCTCGGCTTCCAGGAGATCGTGGATTTAAATGCCGTAAATGTTGTCGTCAGTAACCAGTCGTCGTTGCGAAGCACGCAGTGGGAGGAGGCGATTCTCGCCGCGCTGAACCAGCACATTTCGAAGAACCAGTACAAGCTCTTGCTCTCGAAGAATCTTGTCGGGATCTTGTTGGTCGTGATTGTACGTGTGGACCATCTCGATCATATCAAGGAAGTGTACGGCGCGACGGCCGGGGTCGGCCTCATGGGCATGATGGGCAACAAGGGTGGCGCGGCTGTTCGGCTCACGTTCTACGACTCGACGCTGTGCTTTGTGTGCGCACATCTTGCGGCGCATCGCGAGAATGTTGCGGGGCGAAATGCCGACTATATGAACATCCTCTCGAAGATTGATTTCAAGGACACGAGTGACGATTCGCTCTCGCATGACGTCGGGTATCTCAGTGGCGAGCCACCGATATTGAACCACGACTTTGTCTTCTGGGTCGGTGATCTCAACTACCGTATCAGCGATGATCTCTCGACAGAGGAGTGTTTCCAGTATGCGGAATCAGGAAGAATCGGGCCCATGCTCGCACGCGAGCAATTGTTGACGGAACGGAAGCGAGGCAATGTGTTCCACGAGTTTGAGGAAGGCCCGATCCGATTTCCACCGACCTACAAGTTTCAGGCTGGTACGTCTGTCTACGACAAGCGACCAGAGAAGAAAATTCGCGCGCCGGCTTGGTGCGATCGTGTGCTGTGGAAGGCAAAACTTCCAGAGCACGTCACGCTTCTGCACTACAACGCTGTGATGGAGATGGATATTTCTGACCACAAGCCCGTCCACGCGTTCTTCGATGTGCAAGTGAAACACCAAGTACTTGCAAACAAGAATCAAGTCATACGCGACATCATGATGCAGCTCGACAAGTGGGAGAATGACAACATGCCCAAAGTTCGCCTCCTCAACGGTGAAAATGACGAGCTGAGCAGCGGCGTGCTCAACTTCCCGCACTTAAAGTACGGACTCGAGCAAGGAAAGAGTGTTGTGATCGAGAATACGGGCGTGGTCGTCGCTCATTTCCGATTCATCCCCAAACTGGAAGATGTCACGTTTTGCAAGCCATGGTTGCGTGTGATGCCAGCATTTGGGATGATCCCGCCGAAAGAGAAGATGGAGATCCGCATCACGGCTAGGATTGACGAAGACACAGCCAAGGCGTTAAGCATTGGCGACGATACACTCGATGACACGATGATTTTAAGGGTTGAGACCGGGCGCGACTACTTCCTGCTCATCTCTGGCACCTACGACACATCGTGCTTTGGGAGTTCACTCGAGCAACTCGTTGCTTGTTCCAGCCCAGTGCGTCAGACAAAGCGTGCGATAGCTTCTTCTGCGTCGTCTTCTCCGCCGACTGCGTCATTTCAAGTTGATCGACACCCACATCAGCACCAGCCCGAGTCAGAAACTCCTCCTGCTACACAGAAAGTGCCGAAGGAGTTGTGGCGCATGATCAACGATCTCTTTCAACACTCGATGCAAGAGAGGAATTTATTCGTCGAGCCAGGGAACAAGCAAGAGCTGGTGGTGCTACGAGAGGCACTAGACACGGGCGCACCGTTCCCGCCACACACTTCGTACTCCATGGCCGAGTTGCTGTTGGCGTGGCTTCAGAGTCTTCGAGGCAGCGTTGTGCCGGACAATATCATCGTGCAAGCTCTTGCGAACGGAGCTGGTAACGTTACCCAGACATGCCGCTTGCTGCTCGACACATTACCTCCAGTGAGATACAACGTGCTTGTCTACATCGTCGCCTTCATCAAAGAAGTACTCAAACATGTTCAAGGTAACAAGCTCACGGCGGAAAAGCTGTCATACGTCTTCAGCCGATGCATTGTATCGCAGTACAAGCCACCCCATCAGCACCGTAGCAGCCACGGCGTAGACAACGTCGCCAGTCTCGGAACTGCCCGGAGTACGACACCACCGACGTCGCAAAGTTCGTCTGCATCCTCCGCACCGTCATCGGCCGGCTCCAACCAATTGTTTCCCGAGGAAAGATTGCGACAGAACGCGCGCGAGGCCGAGATTGCACAGTGGAATGCGGCGCAGCGAACCGAGAAGATGGAGAAGATGCTGCTCCACTGGCTCACGACGAACGCCTTGTAGATCACACCTCATTTTAAGAGAGAAAGAATACCCGCGCGTGCAATCCCCCAAGACTGCGTGGAGATAAGCAATAAAAAATGATCGCGATTTCTCAAAATCACGCATTATGCATCAGCCGCTTCTATCACACGAAATCACGACCGCCAGTTCTCTCCCGCGACTCGTGAACGTAGCTTACCGCTTGAGCCAGTGCACCTCGACTGGCCAATTTTACAGCACACTGATCGTGAAGAGCGTGATGGCACTGCCATCGAAGAGTGGCAGCACTTGGTTCCGCAGGAAAATGACGCCCCACGTAAACGTCGTGAACCAAAGGTGCGTGAACTGGTTGATCTGATACTTGCGGATCACGATCGGATGGGGCACGGGCAGCAGACCGACCATAGTCGTCGTGCGCAGGAAGTAAATGACCGCGTCCTCGTCCAGACTCCCGCCGGCCTTTTCACACGCATTCTCAATCTACCAACAACACCATACAAACGTCAGCAAAGATAAAACAGCAAGCATCCTCCTCCACGCCACAGAGACGTACCTGCGGCACGAGGTACTGCAGCAACCGCAGACTCGTCGCGAGTGGGAGCCGTTTCTTCCACGACATGAGCCATTCCTCGGTCGGCACAAACTCGCCGTCACTGTTGCGTGGCGTCTTGGTCTCGTCCGCCGTCGGAGGCTCGGCTGTCGACTCAGTTTCGCTAGTCGTGGCATTGTCGCGGCGCGCCGCCGTCGACGTCGACGATGCCGGCCGCACGGGGGGCAGCTGCAACTCGTTGAGCTGCTGAAACACATTCTTGTTCTGGATCATGGCGTACACGACCTGCTGGTTGCCTTCGTACTGGTACTGAATGATATTGTCAAACGTCTCGAGCAGGAAAAACACCAAGTGGTGGTTGGCCTCATTGTCAAAGAGGTACCGCGGCTGCGAAAAGAGCTTAAAGAGCCGCAGCAGCCGCACGGCCGAGACCATGTGGAGCTTCTTGCAGTACGGCGAAATGTTGCAAATGATCGTGAGAAAGCAGTTGTAGACCGAGTTGAGCTTCTCGTAGCCGCTCACGATAATCTTGTGGAGACACACAATGAGCAAGTCGGCGTGGTTGCCCGTAAACTGCGGCAAATCGGCGAGCGGCAGGCGATTGTCAAACGGCTTGTTGAGGCTCACGCCAAAGTCGCGCTCGCCGCTGAGCAGCAGCAAAATGAACGTGCAAATGTGGAGCATGCCGACTTTCGACGGCTCTTGGCGGCCCTCGTACATGAGAAACAGGAGCGGCACGACGAGCTGGTTCACGTCAGCCTTCTTGAGCACGAAGTGGAGAAACCGCTTGTTTTCGTCGAGCAGTTTCCACAGCAGCACGAGCAATTCCTGGTGCGACTTGATCTGCTTGATCGAGTTCGGGAGAAGCGTGTTCATGGATTCGTGGTAGTTGTTGAGCAGCCGCGAAAGGCCACCGAAAATGAGCTGGAAGTCTTCTTCGCGCTGCAACGACGACAGCAGCTTGCGGTACACATTCACGCCCAGCGGAAACTCCCAGTGGCCAAACTCGCCGCCGGCTTCGCTTCGCGTCGACTGTGGACGAATCGCTGACGGCGTGTTGGCCGGCTGCGGCTTGGTGTTGGCCATGACCTGGGTCTCGCTGGTTTGCCCAAAGTCCAGCAGCACGAGCAGGACTTGCAGCGACACGTCCACGAGCGTCTCGCGATCGTCCGAGACAATGCTACCGGCGTAGGGCACGCCCCACCCGACAGGATCGTACGAGACCACCATGTTCATGAGCGAGAAAAACAGCGTCGACGAGAACGGGCACTCGGACGACGTCGCGACTGCCAAGAACCGGTCCTGCCACAGCGTGCACGTCTCGGCCGTTTGGTACAGGATCCCGGAAAAGCACGTGAGCAAGAGCTTGAGCACTTCCTTGCGGTTCTTCTCGTACACGACCGAGTGGACCACATGCGTATCCGGGTATCCGACCCCGGCGTGCCACAAAAGCGACGGGTACACGAGCGAGTTGGTCGCCGTGACGCCGCTGCGCTGCGCACTGCGGCGCTCTTCACCAAAGCCCTTGTACCCGTGGATCGAGACCGTGTACTCGGGCAGGAACAGTAGCCCCATGATGGCGTGGATCATCTGCACCGCGAGCGGCTCCTTGGACTTGGTCTGCCCCGCGGCCTCGGCGCCGGCGCCACTGTCGTCGTCGCCCTTGAGTTGGTCGGCCAGCGACGCGTCGTTTTCGCTGCGCTCGACGGGATCATCGACGCTCCAAAAGAGCTCTTCGACAAAGTCGTCGCTCGTGTCTTCCAGGATAAACGGCACGAGCCGCGTGAGCACGCGCACACAATTGGTCGCCTGCGGATAGTACTTGGGCACGGGCGTGTCGACAATCTGTACGAGCTGCGACACGGCCTGGCGCAGCATGGTCGCGAGATTGGCCGGCTGCTGGCGGCGCAGCATGCGCACGTCGTCGGGCTGAATGAGCGTGAAAATCTCCTCGGCGACCGTCGGGATGCGCCACAGTTTGTCCCAGAACTCGAGGTTCTTGGACGAGATCACTTCGTTATTGAGCTTATAGACGCTCTCGCGGAACTTGCTTTTGCTGTCCGAGTTCCCCATGGCTGTGCTGGTAAGAGAGAGAGAGAGAGGGCGTGGGCTTCGCGGTCGGCGCTATTAGTGCTGTTGTGGGGTCTTTCTCCTGCTGACACCTCATGCACGAGAGACGAAGAGAATGATGGTGATGGGTCCGAGCCAGCTCTGCAGGAGTACCCATTGTATGGTACATTACGTGGTCCACATAAACGGATGTCGCTTCCATGTGGTCCACGCTATTTATCTCCGCCAACGGGTTTTCTTTCCTTCCTCTTCATCTTGTTTCGGGTCATCTTGTTCTCTCCAGCTTGAAGAAATCCGACCGGCTGAAGCCCTCTGGAAGAGACAGAGCCCTCTCGCTCTCTATTATATCACCTCTCTATCTATCTCTATCTCTGCGGCGCCGTGGGGATCACGAGCGACAGGGCAGCACACCAGTACCCTATCTATTAGATATGGAGGCGCGCAACGGCAAGTGGGTCAACGTCGACTATTCGCAGCGCGTGCTCGACGACCACGACGCCGCATCCAGTAATGGCCATGGCAGCGACGCGCTGCGGCACACGGCGTCGCTCCGCCGCAGCAACAGCGGGCGCAACGCGTCCGCGCCGCCGGACGGCGACGAGTACTATATCCACATTACCGTCAGCGAGCCGGTGAAGCAGGGCGAAGGCATGAACGCTTACATTTCGTACAAGATTGGCACGAGTACGAACCGCCCACAGTTTACCAAGAGCTCCATCTCGGTCATTCGACGGTACTCGGACTTTGTCTGGCTCCACGGCAATCTCTCGTCCATGTACCCGGGCGTGGTCGTGCCGCCGCTTCCCGAGAAGCTACTGGTCGGACGCTTCTCGCCCGAGTTTATCGAGTCGCGCCGCCGTGCGCTGCAAGTGTTTCTCCACCGGTGCTCGCTGCACCCGGAATTGCAGCATAGCGAACACCTCACGACGTTTCTCGAAGCGAGCGACGAGGCGCTCGCGGCGTTCAAGGCCGACCCGCGCCACGCCGGACTCAAGGGCGCGCGCGGGACGCTGTTTCAGTGGCTGGACGACACGGTCGCGACCATCTCGACGACGCTCGGCGCGGCCACGAGCGTGCAGCTGGAAAAGACGAGCGCCGACGTCGAAGTGGACGAGATGATGAACTACATTGACGGACTCGAGCCCATTATGACGGGTCTCCACAAGCACGCGAACGGACTCACGAAGCGCGCGCGCGAAATCGCCGATGGACTCTTTGAGTTTGGCGTGGCCTACTCCCTCTTGGGCAAATCGGAAGAGAACCCGTCGCTGCAAGAAGGGCTCCGCGAGATTGCGCACTGCGCCGACCGGCTCTCGCTGCTCGCGGCCGAGTTTGCCGAGAAAGAGGCGCTCCATTTTGAAGCGCCGATTCTCGACTATATCCGCTTGGTCGGCGCCGTCAAGGCTGCACTGTACAAGCGCAATGACGTGCGCGGCTCGTACGCACTTGCGGTCGCCGACTTGGACGCGAAAAACGCCATTGTGCAAAAGCTCGTCAAGCACAAGAGCACGTCGGACGACAAGTTTCAAGTGGCCGAGAGCGATGTGCTCAAGGCCCAGCAGCGCGTCGACGACGCCAAGCTCGAGTTCGACATTGTCACGGAGCGCGTCATGCGCGAAGTCGAGCGGTTCAAGCGCGAAAAGCTCGCGGATTTCAAGCGCATTGTGCTCGACTATGTGCAGATGCAGATTGCCTACAGCAAAAAGGTTGGTCCTGCTTGACGAGAGGATTTCTTTAGGATACGGACGTCTCATGCGGTCTCTTTGGGTTGATCGAACTGTAGGTGGAGGAGGAATGGAGCCAAGTGATCCCCAAGCTCGCGGCGATCCGCATTGAAGGATCACCGTCCGAGTCGCTCCAGTCAATCGCGTCGACGTCCTCGGGCGGCGGCGGCATCGTCATCCAGGAAAATTACATCCCGTCCAATGGCCCGCCGCCCGCCGAGACGACGCAGGCGACGGACACGGGCTCGGGCGACGACGTGTCGAAAAACCTGCTCTCGCTGATGCTCGACGACGATGATGATGACCAAGATGAAGGCGAACACAAATCGTCAGTCGAGAGCTTTGATCACGAGCAGCGCATGCGCGCCAAGCAGCGCGGCCCTGTGCGATCCCAGCCCCAGCGAACGCCGCCGCCCCCGCCGCCTCGCACCGCGAACGCGGACGTCGCCTTGTAGACGTCCGTCCCTATGCAAAGCGCGGCTTCTTTCGTAAAGTAATTTCTCTTTTTCTTTTCTCCTTTAGGCTCGTCTTTCTCCTTTCTACGGTAAACCCTCAGACGCTCTCGTGTTGCGGTCGGCGGCGGGCGAGCATGGTCGCCGTCTGCTCTTTCGTGGGCAGCTCCCAGCGCGCGTAACTGTCGTCGTACGTTTCCTGTCCGGCCGCGCGCTTGCGTTGATGCTTTTGTTCCGTCACGACAAAGACGGCGACACCGGCGCCCAGACAGGCAAACGTGATCCCGAGCAGCAGCGCCCAGTCGCTTCCGGCATAGCCCATGAGCTTGGCCCATCCAAGCGGCACAAAGTCACTCGTCGGCGTCGCACACACGCCGTCCTTGGTCGCGGTACCCTTGGCGAGCTGCACGGGGTATGTCGAAAACATGTAGAGGTTACACGGCCCCGTGCCCTGGATCGTGCCGCGCGTGAGGCGCATGTAGCCATTCTCGCCCCACATTGTGCCCCACGTATTGCGGAGCACCCAGTATTTCTCGCCTTTTTCCGTCTCGCCAAAGCCGACGATCACGACCGCGTGGTTCACGGCCTTGCCGTCGCTCGCGCAGTCGTGGGCGTCGTAGATGCCGCCGCCATAGTGGCGAAAGCCGTCTCCGAGCGCGTCAATATTGGACGATACGGGCCCGAGCAGCACGGCCCGCATGAGCGCGTCTTCGCTGTTGGGCTCCACAGCGACATAGTCGGACGTCGATTTTGTCCACGCCACGGCGACCTGCGCTGGTGTGACGGACTGGCACTGCGTCTCGCTCACGCTCGTGGCCATGACGTACGGATAGTTGCTCGCACACGCAACGCCGTTTGGTGCCATGCGGGCCATGTACTCGAACGCGAGAAAGGGCATGCCGCCTTCGCAGCCGTTCGAGGACGCGGCCATGTCGGGGAACTTGCTGTGGATGTGGTCGAGCGGTGCCGAGCAGCTGAGCACTTGCTCGACGCTCAGCGGCGTCGCCGTCACGTTATGCTCGATCGCGAACCGCGACTCGATCACGGAGACGGCCGAAAATGCCCAGCAGCTCCCACACGATCCCTGGTTCTTGATGGGCGTGAGGTACTTGCCGTTCTCAATCTCGAGCCAGTTGTAGCTCTTGGGCAGTGGTCTGACGGGTGCAGCGACCGACGCCGCCTTGGCGTCCCATTTCGAGCCGTCATGGAAACTGATGGATATGCCCTTGTTAGTGGCGACCTTTTCGTACACGGAGTGGAGACTGCGCGGCTTGGACTTGCGCACGGCAGGCGAATCGACGCGCGACTTGAGGAAGCGCGCATACTCGTCGTGGCTCAGATCGCTAAGCGCGTTCCACGAGAGAAAGTAGGACGCGTCGCCCGCGGCATGACGCGCATTGTGCTGCTCGAGCACGCGCCGCGTCGCTTCAAGCGCGTCTGCCTGCGCCTCAAGCGACTGCCGCCGCGGCCCCACGCGTGCGCTTGCACCGAGCACGCGCTGCCACGCTGGGAGCCGTGGCAGCTTGGCGTCAAATGCGTCCACGACCTGTTGCAGTTGGCGTTGGCGCGAGGACAAGTCGCCATGGCTGCCGGGCGAGATCTCGGCCACCGCAGCGTTCCAGAGCGCGCAACTCAGCAGCCACAGAGACGCGACGTAGATCTGCATAGCCGTGTCTGAATGGAGAGCAATGTACGCCGTGGGGAAGTGCTGGGCAAGCGCGCGAATGTCGAGATGAGGTAGATCGTACTGGGTGGGTTGACCTGATTTGGGAGGAGCTTCATAGCCTCCCCCTCGAAACCGATTGCCGCCAACAGCAGAAAACGGTCTGTTACAAACCGATATCGAGTTTGTATCCAATTGGGTGAATTAACTTAAATGGGTAGATATGGAATATCAGCTCAAAGAGAATCAAACGTAGCCGTACTCGCGCTCGCTGCTCGCCGCCGACGATGTCTTTGCCGAGTGGGGCACAGACAGAGTCCCCGATGAGAAGTCGTGGCCACTGTCTCCACCGTTGTGGTCGTCTTCTTCTTCGCCTTCGTCATCTGAGAACCGAGGATCGTGCACCGACGACGTGTCCGACATGGGCGACATAGGGGGCGACACGATGCTGCCGCGCAGCTCTGGGTTTTCGTCCTGCATCCGAGCCATGAGCACGCTATTGATCTTTTTGGTGGCGGTCAATTGGTCACGAGCTTCATTTAGCGAGTCGGTGAGTTGATGGACGAGCCGCTGTAGTTCTGCGTTCTGGCCCACGAGCCGCTGGGTCGCGGCCTTGTCTTTGTCGGCGGCACCACTTTGCTGCTGCTGGCGGAGTAGGTTGTCGTACGCGTCCTTGTACTCTTTCATCTCATCGGCGACGCGCTTGGCCTCGGCACGCGCCACGGCGAGTTGTGTGGCTAAGTGGGATCGCTCCTGGAGCTGTGTCTGCACGTCGGTGAGCGAGCGGTGCGGGCCGACGACCGTCTTAAGTTCCTTGGCGAGCTCCGCCGACCTGGACCGCAATGCATTCCGCTCGCTCAACACCGCGAGATGGTCCTGCTCCAGTTCCTCCAGCTTGGCTTGCGTCGACGTGAGTTGTCTTCGTAGTTCCTTGGCGGCCTCGGCCATGGCCTCCGCTTGGGCATGAGCTTCGTCCAGTGTGCGACGATAGCTATCGGGAATCTCAAATTCCTTGTCAGTCTGCGTGGATCGATCTCTCAGATCAGCCGCCGCTGCGCGCTCGTCGATTGCTTTGGCGAGCTGCAGTTGACACGCCTGGTGGAGTCTCGTCTCGTCCGCTAGTCGTACTCGCATCTGTTGCAACTCGCGACTCGACACGGAGAGTTGCACATTGGCTCGTTCTAATTGCATGAGACGAAGGTTCTGCGACTCGATGCGGCTGTCTTTCATGTCGAGTGACGCCATCAGCTCGGCCTTCTCGTGGTCGGTGGATTTCACGAGCACCGACATGGACGCGAGCTTCTCCTGGAGCATCGCGATCTCCTTGTCTTGCGCCAGCAGGCGATCGTGCATGAAATCCGCGCCACCATCCGATGCAGCATTGAACGAATTACGACCAGTGGGGATACTTGCCGTTCGCATCAATGGGAGTGGACTATCACTAGCGCTGTTGATGGAATTGTTCCAGCCGGCCGGCGGTACGTAATCGGATTCCAAGCTGAAGAAATCGGCCAACTGATCGGATGAGGAAGCTCCTGCAGGAAGCTCGGCAATCTCGGTCTTAGGTTGGACGAGACGTCGTGGCTCAACTAGATTTCTCGGCGTGATATAATAGGATCGCCGGCCTTTCGGTATATTTTCCTGGGCCGAGCCGGTGGTGGAGGAACCGTTCTGCAAGGACGATGCTGGATCGACAAACAAATTGACCTCGTCACGATGCGCGATCTCGTCGGCTTGCTGCGGGATGGCCCGTGCGCGGAAGCGACGAATGAGCAGCGCCAGGATGTCGCGGTGCTGCGGGTTTTGGGCAATCAAAAAGAAGCACGAGACACCGGCGAGCTGCTGCTTGCGCTTGACGTCGCACGTGTCTCCATCCCGACACCCCAGCATACTGCCGAGCTCTTGTATTTTTAGCGTGAACCGCAGCTGGTCGGTCGGATCCACGAGCACCTGTAAATGCACGTGGTATTCCGCGCTTGCAACCACTCCTCCTTCGTCTTCGTCCTCAGAGATCTTGACCAGCATCACACGGTCTGGAGCAATCTTGATTTGGAAACTGTCAAACTCGTTGCTCGCCAATGTTGCCGAGAACGATCCAGCTCCAGCGTCCAGTAGGATATCCACCATGTCTTTCACCGCCGGGTCGACCACCAGCGGCCGACTGAACTCGACCACTCGCACGAGATCTGGGAACCGTGTCGACTGACAACGCACCGAGATGCGCGCTTCAACATCGTCGATCGACGGAAAGTACCGCCCACAACGAACGCCCTTGATGAGGATGAGATCGTGCGACGGCGTTTTTCGATACCAGGTGAAGCTGAATTCACTGAGCTCGTCGTCCTTGACGCCAAGCAATCGGCTGCCACCACCACTGGTCGTAACGACGACTAGAGGTGACGCCAAGTGCCCGTCACCGCTGTGCGAATCGTCCGTCTCTTCAAGCTGAAGTGCCAAGTGGTCAAACCACCCATCGACAGTCTCGCGGTCTTCGTAGGAGCGCGCGCGTGGCGTGGCACCCATGATGCGGAAAAGGTTCTTGACACCGTCGCTGTTCTTGACACGGTCAATCGACTCGCCCCACTGCTTCATCTTGCCCGGCGTATCGGGTAGTGTCCCAAACGGTGTATTCGGACTTAACGCTGACGGATGCCGCATGGGACTGCGTGCTGAAGCTGACTCGCCAAACGACGATGAGCGCTTGAGAATCGGCTCGTTCATGATCTGGCTGAGCTTGGACGACCACATGGAGCTAGTTGCTGATCCTTTGGCCGGCGACGGCGCGGCACTGCCGTGCTGCAAAGGCGATGGCGGGAGCGGCGGCGCCGGCGGCGGTAAGCGGCTGTGGAACACGAGTGTACACGGGAAGGTCGTGGTTTTGGCCGCCTGGATGATCGACGCGAACACAAAGTCGGTCACGACCTGGCCGTTGATCGAGTACAGCATGTCGTGGAGTCGCACGGTGCCGCTCGCCTCGGCATTGCCCATGGACCCATCGGGTTTGCGGCGAAACGACTTGACAAACGCGCCGCAGCCGTCTGGCCGCGAGTACAAGTCCACATACAATGGTCCGGGATCGTTGTACACGACCGTCACGACATGAACCGGCTCATTGCCGTTCGTGGGACTCGACAAGTCGGAAAAGAGCGAGACGTTGACGTTCGCGGCAGCGTCGCTGAGCGCGGCCGCTAGGAAACTGCTGCTACGCGAGAGCGACTCGGCCAGGCTGTTGCGTGGCGACGACGCCGTGCTGGCCGTCGGGCTGCTAGCACGCTGGATGGAGATATCTGTGGCTGACTGCGTGCGGCGTCGGTCAAGAGGTGGCGGCGTCGACGCTGATCCTTGGGCGAACGCCTTGCCGGCTGCTGGCGCGGGGCCGCCCTTGCCGTTGGCGAACTCCATGGGCGAGGGTACTGTATCGACGTCGTTGGCCATGGAGGAGGAAGAGAGGGAGGAGAGATAGCAGCGAGGAATACCCGCTCTTCTGGCTTGGTGGTCACTGCCTTTGACTGTCCTCGTTCTCTGGGGAAACTATGAAAACTCAGATAGCCTATGGAAAGAACCCACTTTAACATATTTTAACCAATGATATGCCTATAAAGATTATTTATAACCAATAGGATGGCCGTAAAACGCATGTCAGGAACCGAAAATAGTTTTTTTTCTGACTGTGTGGGATCCTCCATGTCACTCGATGGAGGAATCAGGCACAGAAATCAACCCGGAACCGGTTCAAGTACCGGTATTCTACTGGTGGTTATTTCAGAGTGGGTGGATTTCCAAGGCGACACGGAGCGATAACCCCGGCAAAGGAGAGGAATATGAGCGACGCGGAGAAGAAAACTCAGGAGGCGGTGGAGGAGGTCGCCAAGGTGGCGGTTGCGGATGCGGACAAGGCAAAGAGCGATGCAGCCGCGACTGAGGAGGCTGCGGTCGAGGAAGTGACCCAGTCCCTTGAGGATCTGCTCGCGCTCGGCCAGGGGCTCGACGACGAGGACTACAAGGCCGAGCTCGAAGTGCTCCAGAACGACGAGCGCTCGAACCTGTTTTCGGCCGTGACCTTCGAGGACTTGGGCCTCCCCGAGCCGCTTCTCAAGGGCGTATACGCACTCAAGTTTTCCAAGCCGTCCAAGATCCAGTCGGTCGCGCTGCCCATGATTCTTGCGAATCCACCGGAAAACCTCATTGGCCAGGCACAGAGTGGCAGTGGCAAGACGGCGACCTTTGCGCTGGGCATGCTCTACCGCGTGGATGTGAACCGCAAGGTGCCGCAGGCGCTTTGCATCGGCCCGACGCGCGAGCTCGTGCGCCAGATCGCCGCGGTGGTCAAGGGCATGGGCAAGTTTACGGGCATTGAGATTTTCCTTGCGATCCCCGGCAACGATCTCGCGCGCGGCGAGAGCCTCACGGCGCAGATCGTCATTGGTACGCCCGGCAAGATTGAGAACCTCATTAAGAAGAAGACGCTCGACACGCGCGAGATCAAGATTTTCGTGCTCGATGAAGCCGACGTCATGGTCGGCGAGGACGGCATGCGCGACCGCTCCGTGGTCATCAAGAAGTCGATCAAGAACAAAGCGTGCCAGTTCCTTCTCTTCTCGGCCACATACGCTGACGATGTGCGCGATTTTGCGATGAAGATGGTGCCCAACCACAACATTATTACGGTCAAGAAGGAGCGACTCACGCTCGACGGCATCAAGCAGTTTTGGATCGACTGCGGTTCCAAGCCGAACAAGTTCAAGGTGTTGTCAGACATTTTCGCCATCTTGACGATCGGCAAGTGTGTCATCTTTGTGCAGTCGCGGGAGACGTGTAAGGAAGTCACGAAGCGCATGCGTGCCGACGGCCACTCGGTCGGCATTCTCCACGGCGCCGACATGGCCAAGGAAGTCCGCGATCAGGTCATTGACGAGTTCCGCGCCGGCACGACAAACGTGCTGATCACGACGAACGTGTTGGCGCGAGGCATTGACGTGGCCGGTGTGTCGCTTGTCGTCAACTTTGATATCCCGCTCACGCGAGACCAGCAGCCGGTGCGTTTCCTATTCTAATCTTCCCTGTCTTGTGGCTTGCGAGAACGCTAACTTTATGTTCTTTCGCCTGTGGTAGGACCCCGAGACGTACTTGCACCGCATTGGTCGAACGGGCCGCTTTGGTCGCAAGGGCTGCGCGATCAACTTCGTCCACGACAACAAGAGCAAGCAGGACCTCGCACAGATTGAGGCATACTACGAGCGCCAGATTGTCCAGGCGCCGGCGGACGACATTGAAGAGCTGGAGAAGATGCTGCAGTGGTAGATTTGAAAAAAAAGAGAGCTCGCCTCGAAAGTAGACGGAGAACACGAGACGGAGTATGGGCACCGATCATGTTCATGGGCTACTACATACTGTAGCACACAGTGAATGAAACACACACACACACACCGCACGCGGTGCCCAATCTCCACATTGTTCCCGTCATCAAGAATAAGATACAGCAGCTATGTCAACGAGCAGGTTGTAAACTGTGGGATTACCATGCGATGTGGAAAACGAACGTGGAAGAGTGATCTATACGCTGTACATCTTGAGCTGCTTGTCTTCGCCGCCACTGACAAAACCCATCGCCGGCTCCTCGACGTGTCTCCACGCGACGTCCAGCGCCTTGCCCTCGTGTGCAGCGACCGTATGAAGCGGGATCGTACTGCGCACGTCCCACATTTTCACGGCACCGTCGTAGCCGCACGACACGAACAAATGTTCGTTCGTCGGGTGCCAGTCGACGGCGTTGACCCACTGCTGATGCGACTGGAACGTGCGCTGGACCAGGTTTTCACCAGACTGCGTGGCGCGCGGATCCCACAGACGCACGCAGTGGTCCGGGTGCGACGTGAGCACAAAACCACTCGCGTTGACACTGATGTCGGTGATCGCACGGTTGCCGGCCATGGTCTGCTTGCACAGGTGGGTCGTAAGATCCCAGAAGCGCACGGTGCGGTCGCTCGAGCCAGACACGACTTGATGAGCCTCGGTCGGGTGAAACGCGACGCCCGTGACGTAGCTCGTGTGACCCGTGAGCACGATCTCGGCCTCGAGCTGGCGAAAGCTCACGACCGCCGACGAGGCGCCCGCTTTGCTGCTCTTTTGCTTTTTCTTGGGCTGCGCGTCCGACGTCTCAATCTCGTCCGCTGCATTATGTGGCAACTGCCACACACGCACAGTGTTGTCCCAGCTACCGGTAAGCGCACGCTCTGCTTTCGCGTCGAGCTCGACCGTGTCGACGCTGTTGAGATGGCCCGTGAGCGACGCGACGGCGTGGAGCTGCTTGGTCGATGCTCGGAAGCGCCAGAGCTGCCCGAGCTGGTCCTTGCCGCTGCTCGTGATCAAGTACTCGTTCTGCTTGGTGGATTGCACGCTCACGCTCTTGACCGCGCCCTGGTGGGCCTTGACCGACGCGAGGCACTCGCCCGCGACATCGTCATAGATGCGGATTTGGCCATCATAGCAGCCCGTGACGACCACGCCGCTCGCGACGCTGACGGCGCTGACCCAGTCCGGGTGGTTGGTTTCGTGCTTGGGCTGCGGCTCGGGCAGTGCCTCGACGTACTCGAGCGTGATCATGGATTCCTCCGAGACGAGGTTGCGCACCATGTACTTTTCCAGTGACGTCCGCAAGAAGAGACCGTCAATCAAAAAGTCGAAGGGCCGCGGCGTCTCAGTGTTGAGCAGGTGGTTCACGATCTGCGAGAGCCCCTGGCGGCTCAGCTGCGTGGGCACCGCGAACGGCGTTTCTGTCACGCGGATCGCGGCATGCTTGGTCACGAACTTGACGCGCACCTGTGGCGGAAATATGGATGGTTAGATTATGGGTCTAACCGCGAAGAGCTACACGGTCTAACCAAAAGCTCTGTACCTGTGGTCCTTCCGAGTCCATAGTCACTGGATTTGATAGTTTCTCTAAGAGGGCGTGGGCGTCTCGGCTCGGATATTGACGCGTGTGAAGCGGAGGGTTCCAAATGCGCGCGCGAGTCGGTCGATGCGTCCAACCTTCCAATTCGCTGAACAACGTTTCATGTCCAAGCGGTTGACTGGAAGACATGCTCGACCCAAATTTTGACCAATAGTATGCCTCTATTAGACATAAAAGTGCAATCTATTGGCTAAAATCTGTTATATTCTGGTGACATCCGTGTGTTATGAACATAATTCCGTTGTTTGTTATGTACGCAACAGTGTAGCCATGTTCTATCCGGCCAGGTCTCATACCTCTTGCTCGTCCTCGTAGTCAGCGAGTGCCGCGCGAAAGCGGCGGCTCGACGTCGGCGACATGGGCGTGCGGTAGGATGACACATCACTCGTTTGCTCCGTCAAGCCATTGCTTTGCGAGAGGCGGCGGTAGCGTGCGCGACGCGACTTGGAGTCGTGCACAGCAAAGGCCAGCAGCGCCAGCGCACACAAAGCCACGATCGCAAACATGCCGTCGACAAAAGATCCAAACACACTTGATGATTGGGACACGACTGGACCACGGCGAAGCTGCTGCAGGTTGGTGGTCGTCGAGAGCACCCTGCAGTTGGAATAGTCGTCGCCTTCGCCGGCAAGCTTCTGGTTGGCCCACAGCTTGGCGAGCAAGTCCACCGTCGGGCGCGGATGCACTTCATCAATCGCATCTTCGTGCTGGGCCTTCACAGGTCGGTACAAACCGAAGAATTCTTCGGCGAGCCAACCCATCGGGAACCCGCGGTTCACGACACCACCAAAATTGTGGATATCGTCGGCGCCCGACTTCCACCACTCGTCGCTGTACTCGAATACAAAGCCGCCAACAAGCACCTGCTCCTTCAGCGGATCACTGAGGTTGTAGTTCCGCTCCATCTGAATCGCTTGATCGACGACAAAGCTGCCAACCTTGTGGAGCACTTGCGCAGTGCCCTCTGCGACGTTCGAGGCGTACGGGAACCCGTACTCGGACACGAGCAGCGGCTTGTTACCGGGCACGCCCTTGAAAGTCGGGATAACGGAACCAGCGTAGTTGGTCTGGTAGACATTCGAGCCCCAGAGGTCCACATCGGCCTTGAACTGCTCGCCTTTCGTAAAGCTCATGCCGCCGTCGTCCACAAACGTCGTCGTAATGATCTTTTGCGCGTTGCCGTTCTGGGCGAGTCCTTTGCGGACGGCGGCCGTGAGCTTCGCAAACTTGTTCCAGAACGCTTCGTCGTTTACGACCACGATGCTGTTCATCTCGCCACCGATCGAGTACCCCATGACGCCTGGGTGGGCGCCCGTGAGCTTGGCCATCTCGTAGTAGTTGGTCACCAATTGCTGAAACTCCGGACTGTCCGCGTCGACCGCGGGCTCCATGAGCGATTGGTCGATCCAGATCGAGAAGATCGTATAGATTGAACGGTCACCACCATTGTACGCGGCGTCGAGATATTTGGAATGATCGACGTTGCTATAAAAGTCGTACGTCTAGTCGCCAGATCCCGCCACGTCAGTTGAGCTGTTTCTCTCTCACCGCTCTACGTAGTTACATGACTCACCTTGACAGCGTTGGCGTGCATCCCACGGAGGTTCTTCAAATCGCGCGTGAAGATCCCTTCATTGCCGAGCAGGTCCAAGCGCCCCGGTTGGCCAATGGGCGTCGGCGCGTAGTTGACGCCACGCACGAAAAAGCTCTTGCCATTGAGCAGCAGCTTGCGCCCACAGGTCGTCCACTTGGTGTTCACCATTGGTCTTGTTTCCTTGTTGCTTGCCGTGCGCAGGACGCGGTGAAAGAGATTGTGAGAAGCATGCTCCGTTCGATATTCGTGCCGTGCCGTTGCAGGTGCTTGGGCCCGGCCGCTGTGCTGAGACCAGTAGCGCAATCGTTCTTCCCGTTAGATTGTCGATTCGCTGCGCTTGGCGAGACAGCCGCGCGAACAAAACGAAACACAGGACGAGAGAAGAAAAGGTCAGAAGACGCGGGTGTCTGTCGTGGGCTGGCCCACCGGCCTCATGGATCCCTCCGCATGTGATTCAGAGGCTTCAAGGTCTGGTACCGTTAGACGTGAAGAAACAGAAGCAGGGAATCTATGCGGTAACTACCGAGCTCAGCGATTGGCGCAAAGTCTGGGCATGGCTTCACTACTGGCTTGCGTCAGCCTCAGAGGCTGATACCACTCCAATAGAGGACTTAGTGATGTTGGCTTTGTTTGGCTTTTCAAGGATCTGAAAACTGGAGGCAACAAATCAAGATATGATACGGTATCAATTGCTAAGGCCTGGAAGATGGTGCTTTTCCGATCTTGTTCCTTTTCGACGGAAACTTCCCGCCACCCGCGAGACATGTCCCCGAAGAGAATGCACAGTACAAACGCACGCAAGGATGTTCGAAAAATGGTTATAATTTAAAGGAAGGCTGCAGTGGAGTACTACATGGCGGGGATGGAATTAGTGGTGGTGGTGTGGGGAAATTGCGTGGGTTAAATATGCCTGGAGGTGTGGGCTTGGACGGTGTGATGCCGCCCAAGACCGGCCTGTTGGCTGGCGAAGATTGCGCTTTGGTTGGACAACGAAACATGGAGACCCTTCATGCGACACACAGCGGACGGGCCACAGTCAGACGACTAGATTAGACGGCGCTGTGGTTGATCTCCGTCATGAAGTGCTCGAGAAAGAAGAGGTCGGCTTCGTACAGGTCCACTGGGAGATCCGACGGCTCCATGTCGATGTCGTGATCGATCATCATGCAGTCGATCGCGGCGTCCAAGCCCACATCGAACTCGATCATGTTCATGTCACTCGGCGTGAATGGCACGTCCATGGACATGGGCTCGTGCTTGACCGCAAAAGGAGGGAAGTCGCCGTCCATCATCTGGTCGATGCCGTTCGGGCTCGCGGCCATGATGTGCTTGGCGTGGTTGATGACGTTCGTGTTGATGAAGAGCTCTTCACCGACGCCGTGAACCATGCGCATTTGCTTGCGGCGCTGCTCCATGCGGCGCTGGTTGGAGTTGGCCTTTTGGCGGTGGTACTCGCAGAACTTGTGCATCTCGCCGTTACGCTTTTCAACACGCAAGTTCCAGCACTTCTTGCTCGGGTACTTGCAGTGTTGCGGCGTGCGCGCTTCCTGGTTGGCGTTAGCCGGCAAAGCAAGCGGGTTCATGGCCATGGCGTGCACCGACATCTCGGTCATCGCCGCCATAGAGAAGAGATCGGCCGGGAGGGCAGGCGAGGCGCTGGCGTTGTGGACAACCATGATTGACAATGAGTGGAGAAGGAACGAGGGGTGGACTTTGGCTACGCTGTGCCTGGCGAAGGTAAATTGAAGAATGGCGGACCCTGGATTTGGGGTTTCCACGGCCGGCGGCTGAGGTGGTCGATCTTTCCAGCAGGCCACACGACCAGCACCCTGCCTGGTCTCTCAACACCCCTTCTTACCCAACGAGCCATAGCAACTGGGACAGCAAAGTGTGTCGAGACGGAACAATGTGTGGGGCAGTTCTGGAGAAGGGACAGCTGGGATGCTGAAAGCCCATATCTCTAGCGATATTACCCTCTCTTTAACCTGAACAAGAATACAGATCTTGCGTTTTTTACTGTTTCAAATTTAGGGAAAGAGCGACTATTCAGAGGGTAGTCATACTCCAGAGTTGCTGGAAGTGATTGGTGGAAAATACGGTACGGATAGTGAAGGTCTCTAGGTTCACTTTGGAGGTGCACGCATCCTCCCTCCAAGACGCAGCCGCGACCCAAAAGTGAACCCATGCTGCCTCGTGACGACAGAACATAATTTAGACCAATCATATCAACCTATTTTGATAAGTCGTGGCATTATTGGCCGACGGCGGAACTTTCCTCAGCCCACATGGCAACAGCATGGAAACTTTCAGGGTTTCATGTTTCAGCTCCGAACCCACCACGAGCCATTTGTCTCGCCATTACACTTTATCGAACAACTCCACTGTCAGTAGAACTGAGAACATTACAGTAGATATCCCATGTTAGGAGGCTGGATACTTCAGCACGACAGGCTGGCGTTGTTGGGAGCTGCTGTGCGACGAACAATAAAACCCTCTAACTCTCAGCAAGGAACTGCCACGTGAGACTGGAATTATTGCACAACCCTGTGCTCAATGCCTGCGACTGGATCATTCCACTTGATACGGATGCGGACGAGATGCGGACGAGATGCGGACGGTGTGCACGAAGCATACGATGGTGGGTTCAGAGTACGCCACTTTGCGAAGACTAGTATAGTAAAATACCGGTGCGTGGCAGAGATTTCCATACGGGAAGGAGCGACGTTCATCCTTTGAAATCTTGTGGGTTCGTATGTGTGCAGGACAGTCCGGTTCAGGCGGCAGTGATTCGTGCAACAGACTGGAGCGCATGCACCCAACTGTACTGTACAGTTTAATGAGTGTGTTGAAGACATCACGCTCTCTCTCTCTCTCTTGCCAATCACCAACAACGGCTTATCATTGAGATGTATCAACAGTGGTTTTAAACTGTCGTGGGTCCAGAACGAGCTTGCGTCCAGTCGTGAGGTGGAATCTCATTTTCGGTCGTGTCCTTCAACTTGCTCATCTAAGCCTCGAAAGTACCAAATCTAGGTGTAATTCAGTTCGTTTTTACGTTGATTAGTCAAAGTATGCTTACCGTGTGACCTTATTATCATGCATATCTTGTTCTAACCACCTTGGTTTGTGCCAATCATCAAATACGTTTGAAAGGCATCTGCTTGTGGGAAAGATCTTTCTTTCGAGTCTTCGTCTGGTCCACGCACGACATCGTGCCAATGCTCTCGAGACTGGAACGCAGCGAGAGTGTCATAGCTCACTGGTGACCAGTGCCTCGGCGAGTCTGCGGGCTGACGCAGACGGGATGGTTGGACGCAGGCGCGCTGTAGCAGTTTCGTCATAGACAAGGCAAAGTTGATGAGCACTTTTATTGAAAAGCGATCTTTTTCTTTTGCATCATCCGCATCATCCCGTGCTACATGGACGCTGCGTTCAGCTGCACCTTCAGGACGCCGCGCTGCTTTGCGTATGCAATCGCTTCCTCGGCACGCGCGAGAGGATAAGTGGCCGCGAGAAATTTGGCCACCTTCACGCGCTTGGAGGCGAGCGCTGCGAGCGCAGGAGTGAATGGACCGCACCGCGAGCCGATTACCTCGACACCTTTACGTGCGGCGAGCGCCAGGGCATCACTGGAAATCTCAGTTTTCGCGACAGCACAAGTGGACTTCATAATGATCCGCCCGCCGCATGACGTCACGATTGAAAGCGCGCTTGAGATGCCGGATGGAGTTCCCGTGCATTCCACCACGACATTGAACTTCTCTCGATATAGATCATCAAACGAAGGTGGCGTTTCCGCGGCGGCAGCGGTTGATGCGTGATATGCGACAACCGTGTGGACGAGATGGTCCATGAGAGCAAGCTTCTCAGGATGTCTGCCAACCAAAGTAATATTGCGAGCCACCTTTTCAGCTGCGAGTACCTCGGCGATCAGTAGCCCCAGTCGTCCGTCGCCAAGCACAGCGACCGAATCGCTGGGCTGGATGACGGCTTGCTCGACGACCCGATAGGCTGCTGCGAGCGGCTCCGTGAAGGTCGCCTCACTGTCAGTCACGTTGTCGGGAACGACGAGCAGGTTTTCCAGCGGCAGAGTAATGTACTCGGCGAATGCACCGCTTCGACCGACGATGCCCAGCGCTTGGCGGTTCGGGCAGTGGTTGCGATGGAGAATCGTTGGGTCTCTTCCGCGAGAACTTTTTGGCTCAGGTGCGCGCGAGTGGACAGCACTGCACACGCGGCATTGCACCTTATCGTTGCAAGTGACGTTGATCTCGCCGACCACGCGCTTCCCCAGCCACTCAGTGGCTCTACCTTCTTGGCCAACGCAGACAACCTCGCCAACAAACTCATGGCCAAGCGCGCCTTCAAAGCCGGGCTTGTAGTCGTTTATCATGGCCAAGTCGGTGCCGCAAATGCCCGCGCAGAGCACACGAATCAGCGCCTCGTGCGCGAGCGGCTTTGGCACGGGCACATTGGTCCTGAGCCTCGCGAAAGGCGCGAGCGCATCCGACCGGCCAATGCAGAACGCCATCATCGTCTCTGTCTCGCGATCTTTTGATGGCGGCGATGGCTGCTTCTCGCCAGCCAGTGTCTCTGCGTGTCCATTGAGATCTCCCATGCCTGTTCAACGTATCCGTTGGGTTGCAGGAACCTTCTGGTCGCCAATACGTCGCAGCGTCGCCACGTCGCAGTCGAGCCGCCGCGGTGGCTGCCACCGTCAAGATGTGAGGATATGCTGGATTTCCCGAGGTTCGGGTTACTCACAGTCAAATGGGTTTACTGTACAGCACACACTGTACCCAACCCATTTGACAAGTGTACCACAGGTTAGGTAACATCAGAAATCAACCTACAACTGTGATATTTGGTATGCTTTAGTAGAGGTGATACAGTACGTCTGTCGTGTCCAATGAAACGTTGCTGCTCGCAAAACTCAATGGCAGCGAATATGGCGTCGCGGGATGCGCCGCGCCACAGCGCGTATCTCATCGTGAACAATGTCCAGAAGAACAAGAACATTAAGAACATGCTGCTGAGTGCGTCAGCGTTTGGCGTGCGCGAAGTTTTTGTGGTTGGCCAGAAGAAATTCGACCTCGACGAGCACGCCGTGTTTCTCGCGAAGTTGAGCTGTCCGATCACGCGCGTCGCGACGCTTGCCGAGTGCCGCGCGCTCTGCCAGCAGCGCGGCATCCGCATTTGCGGTGTCGAGATCCTGGCCGAGGCCAAGAGCATCTTGGACGCGCCGTTTTGCGGCGACACGGCCTTTATCATGGGCAATGAGGTAACGTTGCATGAAGCTCTTTGCAATAGCAAGGGTCGGGTGGGAGATATCTAAGTGCGAGTACTACCGTGTACAGGGAGCCGGAATGAACGCTACTCAAGTCGCGATCTGCGACGACTTTGTCTACATCCCGCAGTACGGCGGCGGCACAGCGTCACTCAACGTCACGGTCGCCGCGTCCATTATCATGCAGAGCTTTGCGTTGTGGGCGCAAACGCCAGAAACCACGACTCCACCAACGGTTATAGAGCCGGTAGTTGCGACGAGTCGTGTCGAATAGAAGACGTTCAAATTCTCCCCTCATGCTCATTTCATTGTCGGCCCACAGCACAGGGCCAAGCCGACTTCGCGCCGTCCGCGAGCCCACAACCGTGATGGAGCGGGGATGACGACCACCACGCGGTGCTAGCTCGAACGAGGCCACTGAATGACGCTTAGGTGGGGAGATGTCTTGCCCAGAACAACAGTAGGCTGGCTCAATATCGACAACATTGCGGTGGCGAGAGAGGTGAGACACTAGGAAACCGAAGGGGGTCCCGTACGTGGAAATCCAGACACCCAGCAAAATCGCAATCCAGAGGAGAAAAGGCGGAAGATTCTCATTCATCTGTTCAACAACTATGCACTGACTCTTGAGCATACACCAACACACAACTAGTCAGCAGCGAGCGTTGCCCAATGCTAGCAGACCACGTGATAAGCGACACTCAGTAGCCCTTACTGTAGTCATCGTAGCCGTGGCCCTTACCATAGTCGTAGCCACAACCGAGGCCATAGGTCTTCTTGCCGTGGCCGTAGCCGCCCTTGCCGTAGTAGCCATAGTCGTCGCCTTACTTGCCGTAATCGTACACGCCGTTGCCATATCCACCACCGTATCCGCCGCCATAGCTGCCGCCGTACGGGGAGTAGTACCCTCCACCATAGCCGTCTACTTGCCGTACTTGCCATAGCCGTCGTAGCTGTCGTAGCCGTCGTAGACACTGTAGCCGTCATAGTTGCTGTGGTTGCCGTACTTGCCGTAGCCGCCGTACGGGTAGTAGCCTCCTTCATAGCCTCCATACGTGTAGTAGTACCCACCTCCTCCTTCCTGCAACCCTTCGAACGCATTGCTCGCAGCGTTCTGGCCCACGGCTTTCTGAACCGTGGACGATTCATGGAGCGTGCTGTCCGTCGAGG
>JAADWA010000209.1:0-40904 GCA_023335935.1 Pythium phragmiticola
CCGTGGTGCTCACCGCGCCGATGGTGCTACCAACCCTCACAACCCTCTTGAGGTCGGTACGGCATGCAATGCCAATGGCAAGTACGTCACGGTGAGCGGCTGGAACGGCCAGTTCCGCACGTCGTGCTACAAGCAGTAGAGAGACCAAGCTCGGCATCTACTCTGGTGCTGAGATATTCGCGAACAACGTTATAAGAGGGGTAAAGGTTCAGTGTATTGTTTTACTACTGAACCTACGCCTCTTGCTAACACGTTGCAGTTAATACAAGTAGTGCAATCCTACTCACCGAGTACTCCTATGATCTGGAGCGATGATGCTTTTATCGAGTGGAGCTCCTTCGCCATTAATTTTATGGACGCCAGCTTCACCATCACCATCACCTTCGCGAATTAAACCGTCAAACATTGAACGTGGAGGTTTGAAAGGAACGGTAGACAGTGGCGGTCAGAGCTTCCAGACGTTCCGTTCTCGCAGTAAACGCGCTGATGCATCGCAACGATCGACCGGCTCGTCGTAGCGGCGTCCCTAACGTAGCACAGCACCGGCTTCACGCGATCGCAAAAGGACGGGACGCGGTGCACAATTGAGCACCCAGCGAGCCGAGTCCAGGCAAGAACCCCCGTTCCTCCTCAACGTACTCGCTGGACAATGAGCCGTAGACATGGGGAAGTTTCTTTGTCCATCCAGTCGATGACGTCGTCCTCTCGTGCATGGACTTGGCAAGACGTTGCGACCGAGCGAATGCAGACAGCTATCAAGGAGATGAAGCGCAAAGTGCAAGTCGGAGGAGCCGCACTGGCCGGAACATTCACGGCGACCATAGTCTCCAAACCAGGATTGGACTCGCGAAGGTTTCTTTATCAAGTTGAGGACGCTGGGCATTGCGATCGATGTCGACTACTCGCGGTCAAGATAGATACTCTTCTCTCTGTGGGGCGGTTTCTGCTCGTCCGTGGCTGTTGCTCGGTGCTCTAGCAGTCGGCTTGTTGGAAGGAGTTGAAGGAGTCGTTGGCGCGCAAACATTCAAGAGCCGGGCGCCCGCTTACCCATGGGTCTCGCGTCGTGGAGTGGGCCAAGAGAGACAGAGTCTGTCTATCACAGACCGCTTGCTGCCTGTCATGAGAGCAATAAAGTGCGTGTGTGAGAGAAAGAGATTGTTGCATTCCTTTTATTCTCGGGATGGCGCAGGCCCAGGGCATGACACAATTCGAAGCGATCGTTTCGAACATAAAAAAAGGTGGGACGATCGCCACACAGATGAGGTATCAATACCCTGGGCGCGGTGGATTGTGAGGTCCCCAACGATTGGTATTTGCGACGGAGGCTCTGTATTTTTAGGTTCGCGAAGCGCAAAGAACTGCGAGAGCCAATGGCATCTGAGCGGGCGTCCGCTTTGGTTATGAAAGCATGTGGTGCCAGTGCACAATCCCAGCGCACCCACTCGCTCCCGGTAGCATTGCTATTGTAGTCCCATCCGCTTGACTCTCTCTGTAGTGAACGGAGAAAGAGATCCTGGCCAAGCGATCGCAACGAATGGAGATTCTCCACGGCGACGACGTGATGAATCACGTTCTCCCATACGAGGGGTCACACGCAACTGCCGCCATCGACAAGGAGGTGGAGCTAACAACCCATGAACTCATCGACAGTGTCACTGAGAAGCTCGACCTCACGGAGCCCGCCGAGGTCGCAATGCTGCGCGAACAGGACGCGCTCGCTGTGGCGAGAGCGCGTGCACTGGTACGAGAAGACGCCGAAGTCGAAGAGCAAGAAGCGCAGGTATTGTGGCATTCGCAGCCGGCAGAGCGATCGTCCGAGCTGTCGCTTTCGCCGTCCAAGCAACAGCAACAGCACCCATATGAGCCAGGAGTAGAGGCTGCGGTACGCGTCGACAAAAGCAGTGCGCTCGCAACAGAACGCACGACCAAGCCTGTTCCAGAGCTACCCCACTACGAGCCGTTGCGTGGTCAGTGGCACTACGGCCAGGCTGTGCTGGCGCGGTATAAGCAGACGCCGTACTTTTACTCGGGCAACATTGCGACATACTTGGGCGCCGGGCTTTTCATGATTGTGTTTGATGACGGCTCGCTCAACTACCGTGTGAAGCGAGACGACATCGTGGTCCGTCCACTGCCAATGATTCGAGCTGCCAGTGGTGACAGCGATGTGCTCGATGAGGAAGACGCTGATGCGGAGGGTGGAGGAGACCAGCGCATTACATGGTATCGCCAAGAGGTCCATCTGGGAGACAAGTCGGTCATGGTCGACTTTTCGGTCTCACCACCACGCCAGGTCAGCGCCGGCCGCGCCGGCTACGACGTCGACGACAACGCATGGCTCGACGTCAAACACTTGGAGTGCGGCGTGGCGTACGAGGACGACTCGACCCAAGTCAGCGACTCGGACGAGTCGAGCGAGGAAGACATGACCATGACGCCGTGGCAGCAAATGACCCAGACGTTTGGTATTGGAGGGGGAGGAGCCGGTGGCCACCGCCACCACAAGCAGAACCGCGCGTCCACGCGACGCTCGAGTATCTCGTCCCTCTCCCAAATCGATCGGCTCTCCATGACGGGCAAGAGCATGAACCAAATCTTACCGTCTCCGAAGGGGATCAAACAGACCATCCAGGACTACCTGGCCAAGAAGACAAAAAAAGTGCAGCCATCGACAGTGAATATGGACCCGATGAGTGAGGTGATTCGCAAAATGGAGATCCGGCGAGACGACATTTGTGCGATCCGCAATGGCCGTGGCACGACCTATCGCACGAGCTTTACCGGCGGGCAGCACACAGAAGTATCTCCTCGTGGCCCGGGACGCCTTGAGCGATCCCGCTCCACGACAGGCGCATTCAACTCGGCGGCTGGCGGAGCCGGACGTGATCGCAGTGCCTCAGCTGCTGCGACGTTCACGGTCACTGCCATTGGCTCGGTTGCCGGCAGCATACCTATTGTGACTACGCACTCGCGCCCCTCGGTGTCGGCGATGACTGTCTCACCGACGAGCACACGGGTCGTCTTCCAGCGCGAGAGCGATGGCGTGCGCGCCTATGGCACGGTCATGTCACGGCTCCCGAACGGCGACTATGAGGTGGTTGCCGAAGTCGAGCAGACCATCGCCGTGCAGGTCTTGACCGCGAAACATCTGGATTTCTTGCCCTCTCTCCAGGACCTCGACGCGCAGATCTTGGACCTCCAGGAGCAGAACCGACGGCTCTACGCTGGTCGCAAAGTGCAAGTCAATTTGTACCCCGGGACGCGGTTCTCGGGCAACGGCGTCATCACTCTTGAGGACAGTACAGTGAAACTGGGCAATACTTCCCCTTCAGGCGTTAACGCCACTGCACCCTCCATGTTCCACGTGCTGCTCCAGAACCGCATTCGGCTCATCAACGTCCCCGCTGACAAGATCGTGCCCGTGAAAGAAAAGAAAAAGGAACCCGTGCGCATCACTGAGGACCAGTTCCTGCTTTGCAGCGGCAAGATCAAGGTCCACATTGGCGACCAAGTCTTTGTCAAGTGCGAGGGCGAGTACGAAGGGCAGATCGAGGACAAGCTGGGCGTGCTCAACGGCGTCTACTCCAACAAAACGGCGGCCATCGATTTCGCGGATGGCTCGACGGGCTACGAAATTGCGCCCGCGCTCATCACTAAGCGCAAGCGCGTCACACACATTGAAGACATGGAGTTGCTCTCGCTCAAGAACGCCGTGCTCATGCAGGCCGCGTCGTCGAGCCCCGACGGCAGGTTCCAGGTCGACGTCGGGTACCAGGTCAAGGCCGACCACCCGAGGCGGGCATCGGTCGAGACGTGTGTCGTGATCCGCAAGCACGAAAGCTCGGCGTGCGATCTCAAGTTTGCTGACGGCACCATGGCGTTTGGCGTGTTCCCGTCACAAATGATATTGGATACAAACGCCGTGGACGCGACCATGGACAAGCCGCCTCTCTTGCATGATGCCAAAGTGGGCGAGCTCGTGCTCGCGTGGAGCACGCGGTTCATGCGGTACTGCTCGGCCAAGATCTCGGCCAAGGCGTCCGAGGCCGGCCAGACTTTGTACACGGTCGTCTTTGACTATGGCGAGCAGAAGGACCGTGTGCCGGCCGAGAAGATCGCCAAGATTGACGATCCCGATGCACTACCGCCTCCACAAAAGCTCACCAACTATACGTTCGACACGATCGGCTTCGAAATTCAGCCAGTCACGTTTGTCGTGGGCGAGGCCGTGCTCGCACGGGTTCACAATAGTATCCAGTACTTTTACGGCTGGGTCGAGGCCGTTAGAGAGCAGGACCGCACGTGTACCGTCCTGTTTGACTCGTCGGTGCGAGACGAGCACGTCAAGTTTTCCAGTATGTTTTCCGTGGATGTGCGGAACCGGTTCCGCTCGCTTGGCCAGCAGACGTGCTCGGCGTCGTCGACCGGCACGGGTGGCATGCGTGGTGGTATAGAGGACAATGGCTCCGAAATTGGTGGCGTGACGACTGGCCGAAATCGCAATCGGCGACGCCACAGTGCCGGCTCGATGGGCAGTATTATCATGTCGGTCGCGGGCAGCATCTTCCAGGCGCGGAAAAAGGTCGAACGGCTGGAGCGGAGAACCTCGCAGTTGGTCACCGAGGTCGGCGCCACCGTGAAGCGCCGGGTTGACGAGGGGTAAAGGTATTACGCGGTAGGAAACTACTACTACCGTAGTAGTAGAAATGGGATAAGCAATTACATGGAATATGTGCTTCGATCGTCCGTTCAAATAGCCGTGGATCGAGTAATAGTGATAGAGCATGCGCTGATCATAGGACCGTCTTGAGCAGCATGACCACGATGAGCACGAGGATGAGAGCGATGCCGCCGTAGCAAATCATCTTGCGCTTGTTGCAGACACAGTACGACTTGCGCGCGTTGGCCTGCGCCACTTCTTCTTTCGCTTTGCTCACGGTCTCTTTGACCTCTTCCGTGTTCTGCTCAATCTCGACTAGTGAAACGAATCAAAGGGGATTCAATCAGTTTCAAGTCGGCCGATTAAACAGGAAGACAAGGGGCAACCACGTACCGACGACTTCGCCCTGCTCCTGCACGAGTTCGTCGATCTCTCGGAAGGCCGCATTGACTTCTCTCAGCTGGTGGTTGATATGGAGAATGTCTTCTTCTCGTCGAGCCAGATCTATTGGGGGTAAACCGCAAAGACAGATGAGTGTTGTTCGTCATGGACACTATCGCGGGAGCACATACCGTCTTCGTCGTAGCGGATGATGTTGGCCTGCGCGTAGAGCTGGTCTTCGTTATAGTTATTCAGATCGAGACCGCCTCCGCCACCACCGCCTCCTCCGCCCTGCTTGCCTCCGCCGCCGCCTCGATTCGTATCGATAAACGACTGGGAGGACCGCCGAATGTGCTCAATGCTGCGGCGCTCCGAGTCCATGAGCTTGTTGCACGTGGTCTCAAACTGCTTGACCTGGTTCTTGAAGTCGTTCGAGAGCTTGGCGACCTGTGTCTTGCGTGCGCGCGCCTGCGGGCCCTGGCACGCCTTGTTAAGTTCCAGCAGGCGCTTGTTGATCTTGGTGACAATCCGGTTTCCCTTTTCCGAGAGCTCCTTGAGCTGCTCGTGGTTGGCGCGCGAGTCTTGCGGCGTGCCAAAGAGCGACATCTTCTGGGCCATGGACCGCGTGAGCTGGTTGAAGCTCGAGATGCCCTTGGACGTCTCCTGCACGAGCTTGTTGTAGCGATCGCCCGAGACGCCGCCGCCGCCGCGCGGCGAGTCGGCACTCATATAGCGCTCCCCCATTTAGACAGCGAGCGGACGGAAGGGGGATAAAAAGCGCCACACTTGGGACGCACGGCGGATACAGAAGGATGGATAATGGAGCGCTGCTTCCCCCCTCGACAGTATGGCGTGATGACCACCGGAGATGATACAGTCTGTAGCTTCACCGTCCGTCCGGTTGTCATGGGAACAGAAAGAACTGACTTGCTGGAGAGTCGCGCCATGATTCATCATGTACCTCAGGGACTAGCATACAGCCAGCCCAGTGTACCCTCAGCTGGCTGGAATCGTACCCCACCTTCCATCTTCGCTCCGTCTTTACACCAGCAGGCGCGACCGTACGTAATCGCAAGTTACGTTTCGTAACCCCAAGCACATGGGTTACGAATATCTTTTTCAGAACCCCCACCGTGTTTTGGGATGCATGCAGGTCGTTAGGTGGAGAATAAAACCTCGAATCGCCGAAGGTTCCAGAAGTGCCAAAACCTCACACGTCGTGAGCGGGTGTTTTTGTTCTTCTCGTTTTTCAAGTCTTTCCGATTGGTGGAAAAAAGATCGCTCCTCTTTCTCCTGCCCGGCCCCCCAAGGCTTTCGCCCCCCGTCCGCCGGCGTTCTCTTCCTTTCACTCAGTTCCCCCTTTCAGAGGAAACCCACACGCCGACCTTCTCCGCCTCTCGCACGTTCCCCATCGGACTTCCTCCACCATGGCCTTGAAGCGCATCAACAAGGAGCTGCAGGACCTCGGCCGCGATCCCCCAGCTAACTGCAGCGCCGGTCCCGTGGGCGACGACCTCTTCCACTGGCAGGCGACCATCATGGGCCCTGAAGACAGCCCGTACGCCGGCGGCGTGTTCTTTTTGAACATTTACTTCCCGGCCGACTACCCGTTCAAGCCGCCCAAGGTCAACTTCACGACGCGCATCTACCACTGCAACATCAACGCCAATGGCGGCATCTGCTTAGACATTCTCAAGGACCAGTGGAGCCCGGCGCTCACGATCTCGAAGGTGCTTCTCTCGATCTGCTCGCTGCTCACGGACGCGAACCCGGACGACCCGCTCGTGCCCGAGATTGCGCAGGTCTATCGAACAGACCGTGCCCGCCACGACGCCACGGCGCGAGAGTGGACGGCCAAGTACGCCACTTAGACGACTTCTCAACCAGCCAGATCCTCGAGGGCGGAGTTTTCGGTGGGGCGAGGCCGAGTGGAGCTCTTCGGCAACTGTTCAGGCGCGATGACGAGATGTGGCGGTGTGGGAGGATGGAGGGATGTTTGGACTGATCTCCTCGATCTCTCGGGGATGCTCATGGCTGCAGTATCTTCTCTTCTCGTTCGCCTCGCTCGCTGTTGATCCCGTCCGACGCCGTCGATGCCCCGACTTGAGTTCTCCTTGATTTTCACTTTCGCGCTCGCCGATGGCGTTTACTTCAACCCATCGACTTTCGACTTGACTCCTCTCTCTCCTTCTCCAGCTTTGAAACCCCCATAAAAAGCGTAGTAGTAGAATGAACGTGCTGAATCAGAATTATTCCACGGCAGCATTTTCTCCATAACAGTTTCACTTGCAGTTTTCCATCAGTTGAAGTCAACCCATTGTAGTGAGGCTTTGGTCAATGGATCTCCACGTTGCATCCCAAGCCGTTCTTCCAGCATCGTCGTCGCTTTGCAGCTCATTAGAGCCGGTTAGCGAATGTTCTTCAAGAAGCTATTCTCCCTGCGTCGGGTGAGACCGGACGCTCCATCGTGAGCATGCACTTGACGATCTTTCCCCATTCTTCTCATGGGTGGGTGGCCACGTGGGAGCGTTCATTGAACGTCTCATTGGCGTTTTTCTGAATGTTATAAAACGTTTGATTGATGGTTCACGTTGGTGATGACGACGACAACAGACATGCCGGAGGACTGCGAGTGGTGCGGCGAGGCGCCGTGGCGTTTCCGCTGCGCCGCGTGCGATCCACGCAAGATCAAACGGCTGTGTATGGACTGCACGAGGCGCTGGCATGGGCGCGGCTTCAGCCGCGAACACCTTCTCGAAGACCGCTTCGGCAACACACGATCATTCCTAGAGTGGCTCGCGCACATTATGATCGATCCTGCGGCAGCTGCAAGCCCTCCGAAACCAGCGACTGCGGATTCCGAGGCACGGAAATCATTTGCCATTCCACCGACCAAGCCCGACGGGCCTGTCGCTGCGAGCGCCAACAAGGGCGACAGTGCGGTCGAAGTACGCAACAATGGCGAAGAGGACATGACGATCGACTATGATGGGGCGAACGCGGATGATACAGAAGATCAGAATGGACCGGAAATGCCACAGGAGATTCCGGCGCAGCTGTCAGAGGAGCCACAACTCGATCTTGAAGACGTGCTGAATCGCCTGCCGTCGGACGACCGTGCGGTCTTGGACGCGCTCGCCGACCATACCCACGACATGATCCGGCTCGAAGACGCGGTGCTTTGCCATCTTCATACGAAATGCGAAGCTCCCACGTGTAAGTCCTTACTGGCCCACCAATCCCACGTGCTCGAGTGCAAAGTGTGCGCCAATCCGACGTGCCAGTCCATTGCGTCGTACGTGGCCCACATGGAGTTTTGCCAAAAGCGGAGCTGTCCGTTCTGCGTCCGAAGTGAGTTTGCTTGGCGTTCCACCCGCATTTCCACCGTGATCTTAGTGACACTCTTGTATAACTTGTAATGCAGTCAAGCAGCGAAAGCTCTTTGGCAAGAAGCAAGCGCTCGACCACTTGATTCACGAACAGCGTCGCTTGCTTCACAAGTTGCGACGCGATGGTGGTGACCAAGCGCGTGCCAACTTTATGGAGGATCAAATCCGAGCATTTGAAGGGAAGAAGATTCTTGCCATGGAGGAGGTCGAGTCGCTCAACCGTATAGTCGTGAGCGAACGGCTCCCTATTTTCAATTTTCCTCGCTTCTCGTGGCATATCGCCCATGAGCCTATTATCAAAGTATGGGCAAGAGGAGGAGTTATTCGTGCGTGCTGTGCGTCTGACGATCGTGTCGTATACTTTATTGTCAGGAGGAACCAACGCGCAGTGAAGTGGTCCCGCCCACGAAATCCGAATCAGTGGAGTCACCGACATCTCCTCAGGCAGCAACTAGTGATTCAACGATGGAAGAAGAGAAGCAAGCAGAGGTGGAGAAGGCTGAGGCAGGTGCTGGAGAAGTGGACAAAGGGACTGGTACGTCGTGTATTCTCGAATGGGTTCTAGGCCTGTTTTGTCTGATTCCAAGAATGGGTTCGACATGCAGCTACGAGCGATGGTCACGATAGCCCACACACCGATGTCTCGGCGCAAGACGACTATGTCTCCAGGTTACTGGCCAGGAAAGACAGCGGAGACGAAACGGCGAAATCACAGTTTGAGGAGTCGATTCAAGTCGCGTTTTCCATCGTGGATGCGGCCTTCTGTTCTCCTTCCAAGGCGTCGCGATGTCTGCTTCACTGCCAAGAGATCCTGCTCCACTTGCAGCACCACGTCGATCTCCGAGTGTGCAAAGACAAGATGTGTGAGACCGTTGAGCACCACTTCTCCCACTTATCCAAGTGCCAGAATGAAGGCACCGATGCGGCGTGCGAGTACTGCATACGAGGTACGAATGATTACACTTTTGTCGCTAGTCAAACAACTTTATAATGGTCTGATGCGGTTTGTGTTCACAGTCACGGAGCGAGAATACTCGCGAGCCGTTGAAGTCATGGAGGCCGAGCAGCCAGAGACCGATTTGAAGATCCAGCGGCTGATTACGGGCATCACGGAGTCACTCTCGAACGACCCCCGTGATGAGCGCGAGCAAAACGTCATGCAGCTTGAGGATGAGCTGCAGCAAGCCGAGGACTACAAAAAGACCCTGGCCAAGAAGATCGACACGGCCCGCATGAACCTCGTCAAGGCGAGGCGGCGAATGAAGCGCCACGCAGCAAGCCCACCAGCCAGCCATATCACGGGCCTGCCGCTGCATTGGGTCAAAGCAGCGCGGGCCACGTCCCCATCTTCCTCCTCCAGACGACGGAGATAACTAGTGTCAGTAAACATGCCTCAAGTGTAACTAACTCATATCAGTGAGTCCTTGAAATACTGAATGCTAAGTGCGTTGTCCGATCGCACATCGAACTTAACCAGGAGGGACCCCTCCGCAAAGGCAGACGGAGTGCGCGGGCGAGTTGAAGGCAACGAAGAAGACATCATCTTCCCCCCTCCCTCTTCCCGTCCTCTCTCTCTCTCTCCATCGCCTCCCCTCTCGGTCTCCCTCCGTCGCGCGCGTGACGACGGCCCTGTTCTCTCCTATTAGACTCCTCTCCCCGCACCAGAGACTTTCGTGATCGGCGTGCTATGAGTGGTCGCACAGCACGTCCATCGTCCCGGCACCCGACGTCCTCGAGTTCCAACACAGCGTCGCCACGGCGAGAAGCCACAAATGCAAACAGTGTCGCCGCCGCCGCCGCGATGCTGGGCGAGCCAAGCCTTATGCGCAGCGCCTCGAGCGGTGTCAGTGTCTCAGCAGCAGTAGCCGCGGCTGCGGCGATGGCGAGGCCGCGCTCGGCGACGCGAAGCGTGAGCACATCGCACGTGTCCAATAGTTCCACGTCGACATCGATCGCCATGGCGAGGACCTCTCACCATCGCGGCAACGGCCACACAATGGCAAAAGATGTCGAGGTTGCGCGGTCCGCGCCGGATAGCTCCTCAGCATCGACCTCCACCACCAGCATGGCGGCCTCTGGTCACAACAAGACCAAACTGTACACACTGTTCTCCCAAGAGGACTTGCGGCAGCAGGGCGTGAACACGCCCACGTCGTCGTCGTCTGCTGCAGCGTCTTCTCCATCGTTTCAACCCGACTCGGAGCCCGCGAATCCGCTGTCGTCCTCGGGGTTCTTCTCGGCCTCTCGATACTGTACGTGTCAACGAACTGCCTCTGTGGCATGTATACTATACTGACGTGAGATTATGCCTAGCTGCCATGCTCGACGCGAGTCCGCCGCTGCCCCCCGACAGTACGATCTCGGCCGAAGAAGTGATCCGCGAAAGCATGGCGAGTTCGCGCAGCGCGTCGATCCACTCGGACCGCGACGATCTCACGTCGTCGCGGTTTTCCGACTTGCTCACGACATCGTTTTCGGGCCGAAGCACGTTTCGAAGAAGCACTATCTCGGAGCAAATGTTGCGCGAGTCGGAGTTGTTTGAACCCGAACGCGAGCTCTCGATTTCCGAGATCTCGGAAGTGCTCAGTGCGACCAGCACGGCGAATGTCAAGCCCATGCCCATGACGAGCATTAAAGAAGAAGAGCAAGACGTGAAAATGGAGGCCGCCCGCTCGCGGTGGGCGCAGCACGTCAAGCTGCGTGCGCGCAACTTTCTGTTCTCGGGGATGGGCGGCGCCAAGGCGTCGGTCGCGCCTTCCCACCAGAGCAGCAATGCCTTTGTGACGTCAGCCGCCCAGGAATGGGCCCAAAAGCAAAGGGCGATTCTGTCCCAGCATCAACCAGTGGCCGACTATGAAAAGAGCGTGCCGACCAACAACAGCGTGTTGGGCTCCGCCCCCGGGGCCGCCAAGCTCCAGAAATGGAACCGGTGGATGCAAGACTACTTCAATGTACAAGCCAACGCCAATAGTGAACGCGATCCGGATGGTCTCATGTCGCTTGAAGAAGTCGTGAGCAATCCGCGCATGATGCGGTACTATGCCGCGTGGCTCCAGGATGCGTCCGACCAGAGCAAGCTTTTTTTCCTCTGCTCGTTTGAAGAGTACCGCCAATTCTGGTGCACGCTTCGCAGCAACTACCAGGGCTCGACCGCCAATACTTCTAGTTCCAATAGCAACGGATCTCGCCAGGGTCTCGTGAGCACAACTGCCATGTTCACAAAAGACGACATTCTCATGCTGCGCACGTATGGCGTCAAGATTGCGACCAAGTACCTCACGAAAGGCGCGCAATTTCACATTGGTGGCGACCTCGTGGACACGGAACTGTTGCATCGCATTAAACGCGACATTGCGACCGGTGGTGAAGACGCGCTGCGGACATTTGATTCGCTTGTCACGCGTGTCAAGCGGGATCTCATGGAACGCTTTCCGCAATTCCGCAAGACGGAACTGTTTTTCGAGATGCGCAAGTCGGTGCAGCGCGAAGTCATTGGCCTCGAGGACATGCTGATGAACCATCGATTTGCCAACTTCTTTTGGATTTTCCTGTTCCCGCACAACTACCATCGCGAGATTGCGTTTTGGCTTGACGTCGAGTACGAGTTCAAGCCAGCGTACCGCGCGTACACGGCCGTGCTCAAAACACACGGGCGTCGCAAAGAGACTAAAGAACTCGCGTCGCGGCAATGCAAGAAGCTGCTCCACTATATATGTGAAAAGTACTACCCAGGCGACGAAGACATGCAAAAGCTCGAAAAGTCCGTGACCGCGTCGTTTGCCCGGCTGCAACGCGAGCAAGATGCTATCCTTGCGAAATTCAACTTGATCCACGTCGAGTTGTACCACCGATTCCTCATGAGCCGAGCGTACACGGAGTTTGCACTCTATCCGACCAGCCCCGAAGACGAAGAATCCATGGACGATTTGCGTCGCTTATCCGGCTTGTTATTGAGCTATGGTTTGCGGGTCCACCACTGGCCCGAGGAAGCATCTCGCGAGGCCCTCCGCAAGCGATCACTCGAGGTGTTTGAATCGACGCGCGGCTTTGAAGCGATCTGTGGCGTGCTGTCGTTTGACGCCGTTTGCAATGCCGACCAAGCCGCTGCCGGCACGGCTGCGTTGAGTGTCAGCCAAATGCCTCTCGAGAAACCGAGCCCGCTTGGCATTGACCGCTCCATCGAAAGCTTTATTTTGCCGTGGTGCTCGGACCTCGAGAATATTGTCGTCCACGCTTCGACGTGTCCCGATCCCATCGCGTTCAACTTCAAAATGGGCGACAGCTCAGCTTCCAACGAGTTGTATGCCGCTTGTGTAGTCATGTACAAGCCGGCACCGCCATTGCCGCCATCTTTTTTTGACAAGGTGCGGCTTGACACGCAGAGCGGCCTCGGGCTTCGCTGGGTGCCGTACGGTGTGTGCATTTTGTCCAGGTTTGCACTCGTGGATTTGCTTCGCGAGCGACTCGCCGAGGGCTACGAGTTTCTTATCGAGCTCGAAACGATCGCACGTCAAAAAGCGACCGCCAGTAAACAACAGGCGTCAGTGGGGGTCGAGCCGTTCCACTTGGACAAGAAGGTCGTGTCCAAGATCTCGCGGTCGGTCGCATTTGAACCGCTTTCGTCGCAAGCGCTACCCACGTTGACACTGGACACAGCTCCAGTACCACCCCTTCCACGGCTCGACCATTCCATTCGGCTGCTGTTTGACACGCTCGACGTCGCGACCGTGATCCGCGTGTTTGCGGCCGTCTTGCTCGAGAGCCGAGTGCTGTTTGTGTCGACACACTTGTCGGTGCTCATGCGCGTGTGCGAGGCCATGCGGGCCATCATGTTCCCGCTGCTGTGGCCGCACGTGTATCTTCCCGTGCTGCCACGCAGAATGCTGCAGTACCTCGAGTGTCCGACGCCTTTCATTTTCGGTGTCTCCAAGGACTCGCTCGACGAAGCTATGCGTGCCGAGCTCATCAGCGACGACGTGCTCGTTGTGGACGTGGACAAGGGCTGTATCGTGCGTGGTGAGGTCGAGTGTGAGCTGCCGTCGACGATTCTCTTTCCGCTGCGCGAGGGGCTCTATGAATGCCTCAAGCCAAACGTCAACCGCAGCGACCACGTCTTTGCGCACCGCTTCCCGACGCAGCCACATGTGTTTCCTGACATGGCCGTGCGGCGATACTTTTACCAGACGATCCATAAACTCATTGGCGAGTTTGGCTACCACCGGTACGTGTGGACCGACGAGTTTTCCGGCAAGAAGACGACGTTCTTTGACGAGGCAAGTTACCTCGCGGCGTCGGCCCCCGAAGCTCGAGAGTTCCGGACGCTGTTCGCGGCGACGCAGGCATTCAGTGAGTACGTCGTGTCGTTCAATGGGTTTGAAGACGTGATCGGATCGTCTTCTACGGCTTCCACTTACGAGCCAGGAAAGAATGTGGACATCTAAGCTGTGTTTGATGTTATTGGGACGACTACCCACGGTGCGAGGCTCGCCATGCTGTGGATACCACGACGACGCCAAGAAGAAGACAACCAAGAAGCGTGGTGCGTCGCCGTGCCACAGGCGACGTCGAGATGTCTGTCCCGAGCGTTGATTCACTCGCACGGGCAAGGCTCTCTGGTCGTTGGGTTTTGAGCGACGATGACTTCGCCTTCATCGTCCCATTGTGGATCTCAGGCGTCTTCGTCGGCATGCGACTCTCTCGCGAGATGGGCGGTTGGTGGCGAAAGTGGCCGCCCTGCCGCATCGTGTCGCGCATGCGCTCAATCTCTTGCTCGATGATGCGGTAGAGCATCCCGGCGACTGTCTTTCCGCAGTGCTTGATCATAGGCACCTTGTCCCACTCTTTTTGGAGAGTGTCGTCGACGTCTTCAAAGGTCTTGCCCTGGAGAATAATGGGCTGCTGCCGCGACAGCATCTCGTCGGTCGGCAACAGCAGCGTCTCGCCTCGCGACAAGTACGACTCCATCACCACCGGCGACGGCGTCGCGTTGTTTGCAATGATATAATCGATCGAATTTTCACCCACGTACTGCTTCAAGACTGCGAGCGTGTCTGGAAGCGTCATGCCGTCTGTCTGGCCGCACTGCGTCGCGACGTTACTGATGTACACGGTGGCACCGACGCTTCGTTTGATCGCGTCCCGAATGCCGGGGACGAGCAGCGTCGATATGATGGACGTGTAAAAGCCACCGGGACTGATCACGATGATATCGGCATTCTCGATGGCCCGCACGGCCGGTAAGAAGGCCTGGACGTTGTCTTTCTCGAGAAACACGCGCTTGATGGGTGGCTTGCGTCTCTCCTGACCGTCGGCATCGACGATGGTCGGACTTCGTACGTTGACTTCCGAGACCACGACGGAGCCGTCCTCGAGCTCGGCGCATAGTTCGGTACTGTCGAGCGTCGCCGGCAGTACGTTGCCGTGGATGTTGAGAATATCGGAGACAGACGTGACGGCCTTGTCAAAGCCGCCCTGGATGTCGGTGAGCGCCGCGAGAAGCAGGTTCCCAAGACTGCAGCCTTCCATGAAGTTTTCTTTGAACCGGTAGTTCATGAGCTTGTTCATGACCTCGTCTAGAGTAGAGTTTCAGTCATCTCGTCAGTACTATTGCGTTACGAGTCTATATAGAGTTCATTCCCCTTTCCCTCACGCACCCGAGTCGGACAAAGCGACCAAGCAATTGCGGATATCTCCAGGCGGCAGAATGCCCAGGTACTTGCGCAGTGCACCAGAGTGGCGACCCGAGTCAAAGACCGTGACGATCGCCGTGAGGTCGGCTGGGTAGTGGCGCAGCTCTTTGAGCAGCACGGCGAGTCCCGTGCCCCCACCGAGCGCGACGATCTTGGGACGAATGAGCTGCTGGTCGGCGAGCCGCACGACCGCCAGCAACTGATCAATCGAGCCGATCTAGACACAAGACGTCAGTCAATACACTTGTCAGTACGTCCCTGTCCTTGTTGAGGACGCACCTGGAAGTCGGGCTGTTCCATTTCCTCAATGGGCATCACTGTCGAGTACTTGCCGTGGAGCTGTACCATTCAATAACCACGCAATCCAACATCAGTGGGTGTTTGTTTTCATTCCCATACTACTGTAGCAGGACGTGAACTGGAGGGACTGACGCACCATGCGCACCGTCACGAGACCGACTTTATTCGCGGCCTTGATCTCGTAAAACACTTTGCGACCGACAAAGAGCATCGACGACGGCTGCAGCATCAGCCGACGGCTCATTTCTTTCATGGCCTGTGTCAACTGCAGCACGCTCGGGTTGCTTGCGACAAACACAATCTCTCCAAAGAGATCGTCGAGCCCGAGCGTACGTAGCCGCTCGAGTTGCACATCGTTCTTGCCGACGCACACGAGCCCGAGCTGGTATCCGTGGACGTCGCGCAGCCGCTCGAGCGTCTCGCGGGCCTTGTCAAACGGCCGGATCGTGCGCGCCTCGGCGATTTGGCTCTCGTAGTAGGCGCGGATCACGTGCTGCGCCGACGCAAAGCTGAGCCGCTCCTGGGCGATGAGACTATCCACGAAGCGAGGGAACCGCTTGCGGTATCCGAAGGAATGGCGGAACGCCTGCAATGCCTCGTAGGCCGCGAACGTATTGGAGAACGCACGCTCTTTGATGAGCTGCTGGATGGCGCGCTCGATCGCAAAGTGCGCGAGCATGTTGGTGTGGTCGTAGAGCACATCCTCGAGGATCATGACGACGGCGTCGAGGCGCCGCGGATCTTCGTCCACGCGCTCGCCGCTGGGCAGCCGACAGCGCCGCGAGCGCGCCATTGCAGCTGCAGACGGGGTAGCAGACGGTTGCAGTGGACGTACTGGCTGTGCATCTGCTGCGTGCGGCGTGGGCGCTGCGCCATTCGCGGTGGTGCCCGTTGGTGTAGCCATGGGACAGATCTCTTGGCAAGTGGATCCGGAGAATCTCGCAAATCTAACCACTGAAGCAAAACCGGTATTTGTTCTCATCCTCTGGAGAACCGGTATCTGTACCGGTATGGATTGGTCCTTTGCAGCAAGAGAAGGAAGAGAGGTTGAAGAGAGGGAGAGAAAGAGAGAACTACCATCATGAGCGAATCGCGCCGCGTGAGTGCCGCACAGGACGCAGTCATTAAGGTGCTAGTGTTGGGCGACGCCGCCACGGGTAAGACCAGCATCATCAAGCGGTGCGTAGAACTGTTCTGGTTGTGGGATGGTGGCGTGGATACATAACGGCGATGGGATCGTGGGCACAGCTACGTGCACGACGCGTTCTCCGAGCACCACCGCACAACCATCGGCGTGGACTTTGCACTCAAGGCTGTGACCGTGACTGGCACGACTGTGCGTCTCCAATTGTGGGATATCGCCGGCCAGGAGCATTTCCGCGCGCTGAACCGAGTGGGTACCTTCTAGAATACATGAAGAGCTACGAGTGTTCTGTGAGCTGACGGACAAGAATGTCTCCGGTTCTTGACTGCAGGTGTACTACAAAGACGCTCTGGGAGCGCTTCTTGTGTACGATATCTCGCGCCCAGAGACGTTTGAAAGCGTCATCAAGGTTTGTTTGTTTGGACTGCTTGACCGTGCAGTATAGGTACAAACTGACGAGCTTATTGCGCTGTGTAGTGGAAGAAGGAGATTGACTCCAAGGTATGCCCATGGTTTATCTCCACCCGTATCTCCATTGACAAATCTTCGGACAATGCAGTCTAATATTCCATACTCAATCAGGTCGAACTTCCAAACAACAAGCCGTTGCCAGTCATTCTCTGCGGCAACAAGGTACGGATCCTCACAACGAGGACACGCAAGTGCGAATGGCTTATACATATCGTCTCCTTTCTGTACGTGTAGTGTGATCTGTCGGGCGACGTGGACCGGGGCTTCCTCGACGCGTTCTGCGAGACGAACGGGTTTTCCGGGTGGTTTGAGACGTCAGCCAAAGAGAATAAGAACATTGACGACGCTGGCAAGGCCTTGGTGAGTGCGATTCTCGAACACCAAGATATCTTCGAGCGCAAGGCCGACCCGCGACGTGCCGACGCGATCCGGCCCTCGCACCCTGACGCGAGGAACGCGCAGGCAAACTCGAGCTGGTGTTGCAGCAGCTTCTAAGTTGCAGCATTCCGATGAAACACCTCTGTTTTATCGAGCCCCCGTTTTCCTTCTGACCTCCAGGACAGTCACAAAGGACAGTCAGAGAGATAATACTTGAATGAAGACCGTAAAATTGCTCCGACTTGCGACCGATACTCATGATCTCATGAACCCATGGATATCCATTCTTTGGCATTAAGTTCGCAGATGATTCTTTAAACGCACTTAACACAACGGGTAGTATACGCTTCTACTATACGCAATGAAACTAGTCCCTCTACTACAGTAAATCCCTCGAAAGAGTGACAGCAATGCGGTGGTTGGTGATGGAACTCTTCGGCATCGTTTCGAGCTCACTTGTTGATTGATGGCCATTCGCTCGATCGCTACCATGAGCAGCAGTACGTCCTCTGCCGACACGGCTATGAAGGCCCGTCTGAAGGCCTCGGAGCGCGAGCGGTCCGAGATCGAGACCTTGGAGCAGCAGATTTCGGAGCAGGCGCCCGCGCGCGGCTCTCAGCTCGCCGACGCCGAGTCGTTTGACGCGTTCCCGCTCTCGCAGGCCACGCGCCGCGGCCTGCTCAAGTGCGGCTTCACCAAGCCGACGCGGATCCAAATCGGCGCGTTGCCACACGCGCTCACAGGCCGCGACATCTTGGGTGCCGCGAAAACCGGTTCGGGCAAGACGCTCGCCTTTCTATTGCCCATGCTCGAAAAGCTCTTCCGCGCGCGGTGGGGCGTCGAGGACGGACTGGGCGCGCTCGTGATCTCGCCCACGCGTGAGCTCGCGCTGCAAATCTTTGAGGTGCTGCGGTCCGTTGGCAAGGCCCACTCGTTCTCGGCGGGGCTCGTGATCGGCGGCAAGAACTTCAAGGAAGAACAAGTGCGGCTCATCCGCATGAACATTCTCGTGTGCACACCGGGGCGACTGCTGCAGCACATGGAGCAAACGCCCAACTTCGACGCGTCCAATCTGCAGCTGCTCGTGCTGGACGAGGCCGACCGCATCTTGGACATGGGCTTCCGCGAGCAGCTCGCGTCGATCGTGTCGTACTTGCCGACGGACCGGCAGACCATGCTCTTCTCGGCCACCCAGACCAAGTCGGTCAAGGACCTTGCCAAGCTCAGTTTGAAGGAGCCCGAGTACATTGCCGTGCACGAAAAGTCGACAGTTGCGACGCCCGCGGGTCTCCAGCAGTCGTTCGTCGTGTGTCCGCTCGACCAAAAGCTCGACGTGCTCTTTTCCTTTCTCAAGTCGCATCTCAAGCACAAGACGATCGTGTTTCTCGCCACTTGTCGCCAAGTGCGGTTCGTCTATGCGCTCTTTTGCAAGCTCCAGCCGGGCATTCCGCTGTGCGCGCTCCACGGCAAGTACAAGCAGGGCAAGCGCGTCGAGATTTACTACGAGTTTCTCAACAAACCGGCAGCTGTGCTGTTTGCGACCGATATCGCGGCGCGCGGATTGGACTTTCCGTCTGTTGACTGGGTCTTTCAGTTGGATTGCCCCGAAGACACGGCCAACTATATCCACCGCGTCGGCCGTACGGCGCGGTACAACAAGCAGGGCAAGGCACTGCTCACGCTGCTGCCGTCCGAGGCCGAGACCATGCAAAAGCACATGGAAGAGGCCAAGATCCCGATCAAGGAGATCAAACTCAATCCGGCCAAGACCACGAGCTGCCGCGCCAAGGTCACGTCCAGTGTCGCGGCCGATAAGGACCTCAAAGCTCTGGGCCAAAAGGCCTTTATGTCATATGTGCGGTCCGTCTTTCTCATGCCGCTCAAGGACGTCTTTGATGCCTCGGCACTGCCGCTCCAAGACTTTGCGAGTTCCTATGGATTGGCCGGCGCTCCACGCATGCCGTTTCTCGAGAAGCTGCAGGCGAGCCAAGCCGATGGCGAGACGCTGCGCGACGAGCTCCGCAAGAATAAAAATGTCAATCGCAAGCTGGCGCTGCTCAAGGAGAAGATCAAGGCCGAAAAGGCCAAGAAGAAGCTCGAACGGGAACTGCTGAGTCGGAAAAAGGAGACGGCTGCGAAGCAGGCGGCAGCGAAGAAACCAGAGCAGGAGGATGAGGAAGACGAAGAGGACGACTTGATGGTGGTCAAGCGTCGCCATGCGTGGGACCAGCCCGAGGCTGCGGACAAAGACGAAGACGATGAACTGTTCGATGCTGACGCCGAGCGCCGTGCCAACAAGAAGAAGAAGGACAAGAAGCTCAAGATCCGCGTCGACAGCGAGCCGCTCAATCTGTCCAAACGCGTCTTTGACGATGACGGCAACAGTATGAATGTATTGGAGCGGCTGGGCGTGCGGGACGCCGATGGGACGGACGAGTTTGCTGACGTTGAGACTAAGGCCAAACAGTTTGCCGACGAGGTCGCGGCGCGGCTCAAGGCCAAGGATGCCGAGGACCGGAGGCTTGAAAAGGAGCGTGTGCGTGCCAAGCACACCAAGACGCGACTCAAGAAGAAAGGAGAGCGTGTCCCAGGCGAGGACGACGAGGACGACGAAGGTGATGAAGGGGTGCGCCTCGCGGGCGTGTCGGACGACGAGGAGGACGACGAGGAGATGGCGAGCGCAACCGAAGACAGCGACGAAGACGAGAGTGAAGAAGAGGAGAGCGAAGAGGAGGAAGACGATCGAGCAGCGAAGCGACGAAAGGTAGATCGCTCGGCGGTCGCAAGCCAAGAAGAGCTGGCGCTTCGCTTGCTGCAGACGAAGCGATAAGGTAAACAGAGTTACGGATACTTGGTGATATAGGACACGAAGAAGACTTGTTGGAGAACTTGCATGTCTTCATTGTATAGCCTCCACTGACAGTGCGCGGTGGCAACACTGTACTGTCTCTCCCACTGGCAAAATATCACAAAACGAAACACATGAAACGCCAACAGCCGACATGACACCACCCACCTCGCACAGTCGTCACATCTCACATTCAAACGCGTCCGCCGCCGTCGGACGGAACGGCCAACCGAAGGGGTCTCCTTCTTCATCCTCGTCCACCAAAGTCTTTGTCTGGTCGTTGACGTCACTGTGGAGGGGGAAGCGGTCGGCGAGCCCCCACGACTCGACGTCCTCGAGATGCTGATCGTCGTCGTGAGCAAACACGACTTCTTCTGGCACCCACTCGTCGAATCGACCGGCTTTCGCTTGGAACGGGGACGGGCACCAGTCGCCACCAAACTCTTCCATCTTGATCACTGCATCATCCTCCTCGTCGCTTGTTTCGCAACCCCCGTCCATAGGCTCTTCGAGCGACGGGAACCGCATCGTCGGCTCGATGGCACCGTCGACGGCGTCTGGGGATTCAATGGCCTGGCCATGCGATGGCGGCAACTCGCTTGGCTCCGTCGGTGGTGCTTGAACCGCCAATGCCTGGTCCTCTTCCGTCTGCGAGAGGCTCTTGAGTTTCTTCTTTTTCTTCTTGGCGCCCGAGGTGCTCGCGCGCCGGCGTTTCTTGGACTTTTTTCGCGGTTCTCGGGTCTGAACCACCCGAGGCTTCGCCGTCACAGGCGAAACAACAACTTCCGATGGGAGAGGTGCCCTCCCACGAGCCAGCGTCGAGTACCAGCGATTCTTGACCATATTGTCTGTACGACCGGCGAGCCGCTCGGCAATCGTCGCCCATTTATTGCCGACCTTGCGCTGCCACAACACAATCTCGGCGTCCTCTTGGGGCGCCCATGGGCCGTGGTTCAAATCGGGGCGCACCTGGTTTTGCCAGCGCTCACGACACTGCTTGGCGCTTCGTCCGGGCAGCTCCGAGGCGATCAGTGCCCAGTTCTTATTCTCGTGGCGCTCCACGAGCGCGACCAGCTCAGCGTCTTCGCGCGACGTCCACTTGCGCTTCTCGGGTGAGTTGCCGTGGTTCGTGAGCAGCATCCACCGGTCGCGACACGCTGCTGCGGAGCGAGACTTCGGTCGCGCAGACATCATCTCGGAAATGTCGCGCCAGCGCTTGGGCCCAAAGCGAGCGACAGCTTTGCGCAGCAGCGCGTCCTACAAATTTCAACACAATGCATGTCATCAGGAGTAGACCGGAGCGAGAGAGACAAGAGACGAGAGTGACTCGATCGCCAACAAAACGCACGTCGTTGCCATCCCATGGAATAGAGACTGCCGCGCTAGCAGTTCGTGCGGCGGAGGATGCATTGCGTTGTCTTGAAGAACATTTGACAAGTGAGTGCGTGCTTCTTCTTCCCGTATAGAAGAGTAAAACCACAGCGCACCGTATTTCGCGGCTGCTGGTGCGCGTCACCATGCTGCCGCCAAGACACGATTCTCAGTCGCGCGGGTCTTGGATAGTGACATGACGAAGAAACAGGTAGAAAAGCGCATAGCCCGCCACGGCGGACCTTGTTCAAACTGCCGGATGCAACTGACGCAAGACCCCCAACGTCCTTGATCACATATTGTGGACGCCTGTTCTCAGGCGGCGTGCTGGCCCTGGTAAGCGACGAGGCGTGATGCCATGCGACCAGCGAGGAACAGTCTAATGAACAGAGACAAGACGCAACATTAGCACAGCATTTTGTCGACCCACACAGCGGTGAAACGCATTCAGTCATTGCTTGTACCCATTTTTGGGTTGACCATGTTCCGTGCTTCATCTCTCTGAGACTCTTGTTGATTTCTTCTTCGTGAACCTGCTCTCGCCCTTGGTGGGCCACGGATATGAACAGGAAAGGGTGCTGAATTGACCAAGATTAGATTCACACTGAATAGCCCACAATGTCGCGTGCCAAAGGGAGCAGCAGTGGGGCGAGCGACATTGACGACGACGAGGTGGGCTCCTCGTATGCTGAGTCCGAATCCCAAACTCTCCAGACACCAACCAAGCGGTTGCGTGGATGCGATGCGCCTGCGGAGGACGACTCGTACAGTGACGATGACTTCGATGACTACTCGGCCGAGTTCGAGACTGACGACGACGGGGCCAGCGCCCTTCTCGAGTGTTGCACAGAAGCGCATGGAAGGGACGCAGCGCTGTACCATGTTGGCGATCGCGTCCAGGTCTACTGGGCTGAAGAGTGCGAATGGTTCGAGGGTTCGATCGCACAGGTCACCGATCACCAGTACTTCGTGCATTATACCGACGGCGAACAGCAGTGGGAACCGAACGACGTGATCCGACCAGCACCGTCGAACAACTTCCAGTCAACTCTGCAGCTGCAACTAGTCGTCGACATGTCCTCCCACTTCCGAGGTAGGCGAGTCTTGGTGTACTGGCGCGACGAGGCGAGCTGGTTCGAAGGAAGAATCACCGACGTCTCGGCTGTGGGCGCGAGCGAGCAGAGCATTCACGTCGTGTACGACGATGGCGATGCGCATTGGGTTCCGCATGCTTCCTTTCACGATGTCCTTGTGCTGCAAGCCACACACTCTAGCCCCCGATCATTCGGTCAAGCGAGCGCGACGGTGACAACAGCTGAGCGTGTGCTCATATCGCGGAAATACACACCGGATGTGGACGTACACTTCGAACCGGTTCGCGTCGCGCGGCCGTACCATAGCACCTTTCGTAATCACATCGGCTCGATCATCACTCCGCGGCGTCACGACTCATTGCAGGCATCGTTCTCCAACAGGGTGGAGGTAAAGCTCGATTTCAAAGCTGCACAGTGCGCAAGCTCCCAACACGACCCATCAACAGCGACGCGTGACTGCGAGATCCAAACAGAGATTGGTGTCGACCCAACGTATTCCGCCTAGGCATTCTTTTCCCCTCGAACAGACTTGAGCATTTTCTTGATCGTTGTGCGGTTGCCTAGCATCGGTGTTGATACACTAGCGGCAGCACCTTGCTCCGTATCCGGCCCAACGAGATCCCCGCCACTTCCAAACGAAAGAGAAGACTGCTTGCGCGCAAGCAATGAACGTGGGGATATCGGTCTTGACGACGCGGCTTCGACATCACTGTCTACGTTTTCATCTTCAGAGAACGCGTACCCGTGATACTGCGGGTTCGCGCTCCCTCCTGGATGCGCAACGGATGATGTGCCCGTTGTGACAGTGCCGGGCCCACCAAATGTCTGCGAGCCGATTCCCTCCAACCACGAAGACGATTCAGTGTGATGGAACGAACCACGAACCCGTACTCCAGTACCGCCAGCTGACGTGGTGGAACTGCTTCCCATCAAACTCTCCGCCAGGGGTGACGATCGTTGAAACGAATCGCGCTCGTCTTCGAACGGGGGTGGAATTTGTCGCAACAGCTTCGCGTAGTCGACAATGTTGGGCGTCGCCGTAGCGGCTTGCACATCAATTTCCCAATCCGCGTTTTGTCGTCGGTAGTCACGCAGCAGGCTTCGGGGCGAATTGCGAAGGTTCATTTTCTCGCGTTCTTGCAATATGTGATACGCGGATGGGTACGTGAACCGGCGCATCACTTTCCAGATAATGTCGCGCACCAGACTGAGCGTGACGACAAGCGCACACAGAAACCAAAACGACGGGATACGCTGGAGGTACGTCATTTCTCCCCTTGCCTGGATAATACGACTGTGAGGTGCCGCGATCCAATTGCCGACGATAAACCATAGGATAATCGACATCGCGACAGTGGCGAGGAAGTACCACGTGACGAGAAACGTTTCCAAGCACAGCTTGAGGTTTACAACGATGACGAGGTTCGTAAACACGACCAATCCGAGCGTGACGAGACTGTCACTCTTGCCGTCGGGCGACATGACGGTTGAATGCATCGACGAGAAGCCTTCGAACGCCCACGATGAGACAAAGAAGATGACAATCGAATGCCACACACCGGTGAAAATCCATGGCCAGAAAACCCGCCGACGCAAGAGCACGTTCCGTTGGCCAAGAGAGTACAGATACGGGAACTGGGATGCACTTTCCGACGACACGTCTTGATCAAACACTGCAAAGAGAACTAGTGGCAGACTCGTGTAGAGCACGTTGAAGCTCTGCGCGGCGACATCTAGAATGAGCGGCTGACCGGAGAAGCCGCAAAAGCACCCGAACCAAAATGTCGTGAGCACGTACGTCACGTTCTTGTAGAGCATGTAACTCATCAGCTTGGCCACGCGGCGATAGGCCCATCGCCCATGCACGAACAAGAGACGCTGCAAGAAGCGGAATTGAGCAATCGCGTAATCGGATGCGTTCACGGCCTGGGTGCCTTCTTGACCCGAGATACCGACACCAACATGAGCAGCTTGTATCATCCCCACGTCGTTGGCGCCGTCACCGATGGCGAGTGTGATACTTTCCGGCTCCAGTTGACGGATCAATCCCACTACGTCGGACTTTTGCTTTGGTGACACACGACAACAAATCACCGATTTGCACACTTTGGTCACGTCGTAGAACAACGATCGTAGTCTTGGTCGAAGGGCAAACTCAAGCGTCGAGCCATCGATCACCAGTGCCAGCTGCGGAGACGACACCACTTTCGCTACACCACTTGAATCTTGTATTGCCGACTCAAATGGTATCGGTGAAGCAAGAAGAGATCCGAGCTCATCAGCAGCGTCATCATCATCCAAGTCTGACGAATAGTAATCGGAGCTTCTTGACCTCGAAGAGGCTTGACCACGCCCTTTGGTTTTGGATCGTCGTCGCGTTCGTGCACCTTTCGTCTTGCTGGAACCACTTTCCGAAAACCACTGGGTAAAGGTCTCGTAAAACGATTGTGGTGGCATTTTCTTCATTCTCGATCTTCGGCGGTTGCGACGGGTCGAAGAGAGCGCCGAAGCGGTACCGCCCCTCTTTCTGGCGAGCGCGGCCGCCTGAGTGTGCCACGCGAGGGTTTCTTGGAGAGCTTTGAGCGTTGACACGTAATCTTCACAACTGACTTGTTTCACCACCATATTGTTCGACAGCAAATTGCAGGCGTAGCCGATGTTCACTGCAGTTTCCATCTTGTCACCTGTCAAAGTCCACACTTTCATGCTGGTTTGCTGCAGAAGCTCAAGCGTTTTGGGCACTCCGACTTGAAGTTTATCTTGCACACCGGTCACACCGAGCAGCTCGAGATCCAGCTCGATCTCGTTCATTAGTGGATCGATGGCATTCGCCAGGCATTGACGCCTTTTTACAAGTTCCTCGATGGACGAACACGCGAGCTGATATCGCTGGTTCCACTCGTTGTACGCCGCGCGGTCGATTCTCTTGTGCGCGAGACAGAGCGTGCGCATCCCACCTTTTGCATAGGTTGATAGCTGGTCGTACACTCGGTCCACCATGGCGGACTGTCCATCAGAGATCGCGAGACGCTCAAAAATGACGTTGTCCGCGCCCTTGCACAGCAACTCAATCTCTCCATCCGGGGTCTCGACAATAATGGTCATCCGCTTGCGGTCACTGTCAAACTCGAGAACGTTTCGGATCCGGTACACGGAAGGCGATTCCTCTTTCCCAGGTTCCAACAGTGTCATGGTGGTTGGCGTCCGGTGGACGAAACGCACGTTACAAAACGCCGCAGCAGACACAAGGGCTTGCTCGTCAGGTGAAGACGCCGAATACTCCGGTACCGATGCCGCACACATTTCTGCGAACGGCTTTGCCGGGATCAATGTGTGGCACAGTGCTAAGTGACGCAGGAACAAGTGGATCTTAGCTCCCTGCGGGCCACCGGCTTGGAGGTCGGCAAACAACTCGGTCGGGTCAAACTCGACAAATCGTGTCTCGGACCCATCATCGTCGAAACTGGCTTCGAGATCTTCAAGACGAATGTCTCCACCGTAGTGCTTGTCGCCAATCATGCAGTAGCGAAACTGCATCAGGTTCATGGTGAGTGTACCCGTCTTGTCGGTGAAGATGTGGTGAACACGTCCCAAATCTTCGTTCAAAGCCGAGGATCGAACCATTGCGGGCGTGTCGGAAGCTTCGTCGTACATATGCAGATCTTGCTCGATGTAATACGCTTGCCAATACTTTACGAACTCCAGGGACACGTTGAGCGAGATGGGAACGAAATTCTGCATGATGATGAAGTACCGCACGTGGAGCTTGATCAGTTCTTCGTACGGAAACGACACTCCCTTGTTCCACTTCACGGACGTGTGGACATGCGAATCGAGATACCAGTGGGAGTCGCCGTTCGTGATCATCCACAAAGCCCCGAGGAGTGCTCCAACACCACATATAAGCTGTTGGATCAGCACGACACCAATGATCAAACCGTTCAGGCGATTCTCCACGGACGATGACTTGACCACAGGCTCTGAGTTGCTGCAGAAGACCTTGGATTCATGACCCGTGAAGATCACCACCCCGATCACCGATTTGGTGTTGCGCAGCACGCAGCTTCGCAAGATCATTTGCTTCGCAGTAATAGGAAACTGAAGGCCGATTGACTCGTCCGCACGAATCACCATCTCGTACACAGGGTGCTCTCCAAGCAGTGCGTTTGAAGCACTAGCTCCCTTCCCCAGCAGGCCTAAGTTTTCTGCTTGCTCTTGTTGAACGAACAGTGATAACTTGCCCTCGAAAGAATTAATCCGGTTGTTCGGCGGCTCGCACTCGACAACACCACGAAGCTTCAAGAGGTCGGATGGCGAATGAGCAAGCGCCGAGACCAGCGAGATCGCGGACCGGATCTTGAGGTTGGTCTCACCATCGAGCGACTTGGTCTCAATGTACGCGAGGTTCCCAGCAGACCTGGCTGTCATCCGTGGTGAGGCGGTGTGAGGCATGGAGTATAGCACTTCACTATCACTTTCAACGTCGTCTTCCTCTTCCACTTTGGATTCTTCTCCATCCGCAGTGAAACCGTCGTCCTGTTCCTCGGCAGACAGCATGAACAAGTCGGCAGGAATCGTCTCATCGGCGAGCACTTTGATGATATCGCCAACACAAATGTCGCCCCACTTGCGTTGCTCCCAGTGTCCGGTCGCTGAAAGCGCGAGCACCGTTCGACTGTTCGTGATTGCATCCGCTCGGTGGCGTTCGCGGTCTTCAAGCGCTTCTTTGATCATGCTGCAGATTAACACGATCGCGAGCGGCAGTAGGATCGTCGGCACACCGTTCGTGTTGCTCACTTCCTTGATCGTTTGCAGCACGGCAATAAACAGGAAATACATATTCGACGGCCGCTTGAGTTGTGCTAGCAGTACCCGCGGCACAAAGTTCCATAGACTGTACTTGGCGCTCGTGACAACATTGCTGGCGAACACGGTTTCTTCTCTCTGGTCGTTGCTCGTCGTTCGACTCCGTCGTCGGCGCTTCTGTTGGCGTGACTGGTACTGCTGCCGCAGTGACTCCCCGGTGCGGCCAGTAGACCTCCCATCACTCCCCTCGGGAAGCCCCGTCCACTGGAGCTGATTTCCCCAAAACGAAGTGTTGGCGAGCTTCCGCTTGAACTCTTCTGTGCGGGCTTCCTCTTCGATCGCCTGCAGCCGCAGTGCCACGCGGTCAATCTTAATGATACGCGCGTCCTTCGGATGCCCACTCGCCCGCTCGTTCGATGAAGCTCCGCTTGGCTTGCGCTGGGGCGGCGCAGTGGGCGAAGGAGTCGGCGGCATCCTGCCGCTGATATGACCGTCGACCCCAAGGTCTTTTGATTGTATCCCTTTGATTTTTCTCCTCCCCCCAGACGTAATCCACCATCATTCTCTTTCTCGACCCCTATGATACGATGGAATGATCAATATCTGATTAGAAAGGTTTTCCGGTCCTGAACCGGTTCGACACGAGACCGATTCGGTTCAATTGATGATGCCGGGAGTCCCAAGCATTGAAACGCGACGAGTGGATTGCGGAGAAAGATGAGCGATCAAGAGGCGTCACCGCCGTCGTCATCGCGCTCCAATGCGTCCTCGGCCAGCGCACTCTCGTGGGAGAGCGTGGCGCTGTCGCCTCTAGAGGTGCTATCGTTGCAGTACGAACACGAGCTGCAGCAAGTGCAAGAGGCGCACGTCGCAGTCAAGCAAAACCAGCATGGCGTTGACCTCGCCAGCAAGACCGGTAAAGCGGCCGGACGACTGACGATCGGCGTGCTTGCTGTCGAAGGTCTCGTCGGAGCAATTGACGAGCACCCTGTGCTGAAAAGCAGTGCCGATGCGACGCCGTCTCTGTTCGTGTCCACGGCGTTTGCGCCATCCTCGGCTTGTGAAAAGTCCACGAAGAAGCACCATCGTACGTCATCCGTTGGTGCCAAAGCGGGCAGTGCACAATGGAAGGAAACGATCGTGTATGACGGTGTCAAGGCAACGACCTTCACGATCAAGGTGACGGTCAACTCGAGCGCGGGGGTCATCGCTGATATTGCGCTTGGTGAAGTGGAGCTCCACGCCGCTGCGTTCCTTGACCAGCATACCCACACCAAGTGGTTCGACTTGACCGCTCCAGTATCGTCTCTGAGTGCCGCCGGCCAGACGCGTGGTCGAGTGCAGCTGTCGATTACGTTCCATTACAATGCGCAGGTGCGCTTCGACCAGAAGGTTGCTGCGCTTGTGCAGAAGAAGAAAGAGAACGATGCGCTCGTCGACGCTTACCGCAAGACAGCATCGCTTGTCAAATCTTCAGTGCAACACCCAGCAGCGTTTGGCGATGCAGTTGCTCGTGCTGAGCTGTACATTCCTGGAAATCGATTCCGAGCGGATGCCTACCACCCAGGTGCGGTCGGCCGCCCGCCGTTGCCCGACAAGACCCGCGTGGTGACGCCGTTCGGTCGTGGTGTAATCGTATCCTTTCGACCGGCAACAAAGATCTACGTTGTCCAGCTCGACAAGGATCCTGCTGCCAAGCGTGCGAATGTCGCGTACTTGCGGCAGGCGGATGTCTCCGAAGAACCGGACGAGCCACATCTCAAGATGTACATGAAGGTCGCGACTCCGTACGGCAGCGGCGAGATCGTGGAGATCCGCCCTAATGACGACGTCATTGTTGTGCAAACTGGATACGCCAAGATGTACATGCACCGCAAGGACGTCAAGCTTCCGGAGAAGTCGATCGAGGACATGAAGACGAAGGACCTTATTGAAGAGGCCGTCAAGCTCACCGAGAAGGGCAACCTTCAGTTCCGCGACAACCAATTCAACGACGCCGTGTTCAGCTACTTGCGCTCTCTGGGCTTTTTGCAGCGCGTGAACCAGGATACTGCGACCCAGAAGGAGAAGGCCGAGATTCTGCAGACGATGATTCGTTGCCACCTCAACATTGGAACGTGCAAGCTCAAGATTGACGCGTACGCTGACGCCGAGATCGCGTGTACAAATGCGCTGAGTATTTTGACCGTGCTCTCCGAGAACAAGCATGGCATGGTGGTCACGTGGATGGGCCGCCTCGGGCTCAGCGAGCAGCTCATGTTTGAAGACTGGCCGTCCAAGGCGCGCTTCCGTCGCGCGAAAGCGAGCTACAAGCTGGGCAAGTTGCTGGAAGCGCGGAACGACCTCATGGTTGCCGTGCGCTTGAACCCCAAGGACAAGGCGTGCCGCACGTTGCTGGACCAGATCACCAAGCTCATTGCCAAGCAAAAGAACGCGGAGAAGAAGGCGTGGGGCGGGATTTTCGAGAACACGTCACTTGCTGGTGCGGACGCTGAGGACGCGGCGCCTGTGGATGTAGCCGCAGAGTTTCAGCGTGCGGCCACGCGCAAGAAGAAGCAAGCGGCCACTGCGGACGCGGACTCTTCCATTTTCACGCGCAAGTCGAAGCGACAGGGCGTCCCGACGGCCACAGCGGACGTGGTGGAGGGCGACGCATGGTATCTGTCCACGAAGGTATTGACTGCGGCTTCGATCTTGACAGCTGGTGTGGCCGCGTTTGCCGTGCTCACGTTGAAGCAGCAGAAGTCGTAAGGTAGCCAGTGTGACCCAGAGCTTGGTTGACACGATCCTTCCAGAATTGGACGTGGATAGAATGGCTGTCGTGCGCACAGGCTACTTTACCACCGGATGGGGATGGGAACAAGCCCGCTTTCGGCCACACGCGAAGTGTGAGTCGAACACTGACGGGTTCGCACTCCGTATCTTTGGCGGCAACATTCAAAAGAACCTCGTCAATGTTTTTCTTTCGCCAGAAGAGAAAAAGGAAACGGTCACAACGGCAACCAGAGTGTTGGTCGCGTGTGTAATCTATCCGTGTCGACTTCAACTTGCTCGAAATATAAGTTATGACAGTAAGATCGCTCTGTGGAAGCTGCCCGCAAGCATGCCCAAACCGAGTTGTGACACATGCGACCACCGCACGTACCACAGCTGGCGCCACACATGCAGCACGACTGGGACAGCTCTGATTGGTGAGAGCATTGCGTTCTTTCCGTGCGAGTGTGCGTCATCGCTCTATCACGGGCAATCTTCCGCGCAAAAAGAGGGCCCACTGCCACAATGGATACTGTACAGGATGCTATCTGATCTGTTGCATGCTTTAAACTTGACGTTTTGTTGGTTCAGCATCGTGTAGACACAGCCCTCGCATTTCGTTTATATTATCCAGCCATGTGCGCGGATAGCGTGGCGCTTGATGTTTCCTCCACAATCGCCGTGCTGCTGGTAACCTCGTGCACACAGCGGTCCAAATAGTCAGAACCTCCCATATCTTGTGGATTCCCTTCTCCTTCACAACGAAACTGCCGAAAAGGAAATCTTTCCGGAGTTCAGAAATAAATTACTTGCGCAAATTCTGCTTGCTTTCCTTCCGTGCGAACTTTCCCATACCAAACCCACCAGCAACCCGACTGGAACGCGACGGGTTGTGGGGTTTTATGTCCAAGTGAGGATGGCGCGGGTGCGGACGGAACGTCGCCCGTGGGTCAGCGTCTCTCACTCTGCGGACGGCTGGAGGTTGAATACCAAAGGGCAACCAACGGCAGCAATCACTTACAAAAAAAACGAACCCAGCCGGTCGAGATCGAGTGGCCGCCCGCCAAACGAAAAGAAAAGGGAAACCAGCGAGTGCGTCCGCGCGGACGAAGGGTTGTGGATTTCGCTGAGGACGGAAGTCGGCGGAGGCAGGACGGGCCACGGCAACGAGTGAAAGGCAAGGTCATTCGACAATCTTCCGCCAAGGGCCGAAGAGCTTCGCCACAGAGCCCACCCCACGCTTCCCAGCAAGCATTGCCTCCACTGCCGGCGAAGAACCAAGCAACCTCACGTGTGTCCGAAGAATCTCCCACGTGTACAAGTTCTAAGACTGCTCTGTGCTGTTGCTCTTACGAAGCTCGTGCCCGTGTGTGAGAAGCTTGTGACCTGTTTCCCATCCCCATCAACAACGATTCGAGCATTGTGTTGTTCATCTCCATGGGCCTCACCGACATGATGAAGCAATCCAACCAGTCAACGAACGAAGATACGGGTGGTACGTCCCGCATCAGCGGAGACGACAAGACGGCAAAGTGTAACGGGGTGTCCAAGGCGCAAGCGAAGCACGCCGAGGCTCGCGAGGACGGTGCGAATATGCTCTCCAATTCGGTGTGGTCGTCGGATGGATTGCTGTCCTCCTCGCGATTGTTTCAGCGCTCGAGCTCCACACCACCGATCCACGTTGATGCTCTCCGGGGCAGCCAGCGCCAGTCATCCACTGGGGGCAATGCCTTCGGGTTCAGTCGCTTCCACCTTCGCGAGACTCTGGAGGAGAACAACCAAGAAGACGACCCCGACGAAATTGACCGCCAAGATCTGGTGATGCCCATCGGGAAGCACATTCAGCGAGCTTGGAGTGCTCCGCCTGTGCAGGACAGCGTAAGTGAATGCGCATTCTTGCTGTACGACGTTCCAACTGCTGACGTTTTTGTCTGTTTTGCAGTATGATGCATTCTTCACGCAACGGTCAACTGAGACTGACAAGCAGCGTAATCCTATGGTAAGTGTTTTTCGACTTTTCGACCTGGCGTGGCGTATTCTAAATAAAACGCTGTTGTAGGGCGTCTTCGATCAACGTGGACTTCGCGGAATCGCTGAGAATGGTCGATCGGCGTGGAATGAAGACAGTTGTGGCTCTGACAAGTCGATGGAGAAGACAAGCATCACAACCGTGAGTCCGTCTGGGTCGCCCTCGATTATTGAATGCCAGCCTGAAGTCGAGTCCAGTTTTGGCGGATCCCGACGCAATGGACCGCACGCTCAGAGTGGACTGTTCCATTCAGAGAAGCGCGGCGCCCCGCTGATGACGTTGGCCGACCGTGTTCAAGATGACTTCCCGCGAACGCCATCACCAGTCTTCGGCTGCCCGTCCGGATCGTCTGGCGCACTGCCTGCTCATTCACTTGACCAGTCGATGGCAGCGGCCATGAAGCAGCTCAACTTCGAGACCACTGCTCGCATGAATGTCCACCAGCCAGACTATCGCAATCAGCGCACTTTTGCTCCAGCAGCCTATCAACCACGTGCTCACGACCTACGTCAACCACAGCGAGTCCAAAGCCACCCAGCCTACGCGTCGCCATATCCGCTCGTCACGCCACCAGGCTTTCATGCTTCCACTGCTAGAGGAATTTACAGCGCCTCGATGGCCAACGATACGCGTTCTCCTTGGGCTCGCGGCAACGATCTGACTGGTTTCCCGAGTGCCCGTTTCTCAGTGGCACACATGGACTACGGGATGATGCTCCCACCGAGCCGGGTGGCGCACAAAGGCGACTTCTATCCGAATCGTTTCGGAGGCGGGCTCGACGGTGGTCCGTATAACCCACACGTCCCGGTGCGAGCGTTTCAAGGTCATCCCCACCCTATCTTTCCGACGGCATCGGGCTATGACAACCAGGACCACCAGGTTTACGGCAACCCCCACCAGGCTTCCGTGTACCGCTCCAAATCGGGTCCTGTTCGACGCAACGAGTACCCAATCCACCCTGCGCACTCGTATTCGTCTACAAGTTTGCTCGAGGAGTTCAAGGGAGCTGCCAAGTCTGACAAGTGGGACCTTCGTACTATTCAGGGTCATCTCCTCGAGTTTGCACGTGATCAAGCTGGTAGCCGATTCATTCAACTGAAGCTCGAGAAGGCCGATGATCGTGTCCGCCACGAGGCGTTCAACGAAGTGTTTCCTGAAGCATTGCTTCTGATGACGGATGTCTTTGGAAACTACGTGATCCAGAAGTTCTTCGACCACGGAAGTGTCGAGCAGCAATCTCTCCTCGTCAGCTTGATGAAGAGCAACATGGTCAACCTTGCGCTCCAGGTGTATGGCTGCCGCGTCATCCAGAAGGCGCTGGAGGTGAGCCAGGTGGACGAGCAGCTTCTGTTGATCCGGGAGATGCGAGGCCACGTCTTGAAGTGTGTGACCGATCAGAACGGCAACCATGTACTGCAAAAGTGCATCGAAGCCGCGTCGTGGAAGAAGGACATGAAGAGCGGCGGTATCCAACATCACGTGCTAGGTGAAGATATTCAGTTCATCATCGACGACTTCATTGGTCAAGTTGCTGTTCTATCAACTCACGCGTACGGATGCCGCGTGATCCAACGCGTGCTTGAGCATTGCTCGCCTGACCAGATCCGCCCAATCGTGAACGAGATCATCTTCAAGTGCCGCGAGCTCGTGAAGGATCAGTTTGGTAACTACGTCGTGCAGCATGTCGTTTCCCATGGTGAGATGAACCAGCGCAACATTGTGATGCAAGCCATCCTGCCGGAGGTCGCCAAGTGGAGCCAGCACAAGTATGCCAGCAATGTGGTTGAAGCATGCCTGGACTGTGCAACATCCAGCGAGATCAGCCAGGTCATTGACATCATTCTTGACTGTGACGAGAGCGGCTCATCTTGTGCGCTGCTGCCGATGATGAAGCACATGTACGGCAACTACGTCGTCCAAAAGCTGCTCGATCGCGCGGACCGCAACGACCGCCAGCGTATTGTTCGCATCATCCAGCATAACGCCGACTACCTCAAGCGCTTCACGTACGGTAAACACGTCTTGAGCCGTCTCGAGCGTGAATCGAGCGGCAACCACCGTCACGCTGACGGCCATGGCCGCTACTACTGAGCGGATGCGGACCTCCCACAGGGCTCCCAGCATCGTCTCTTCCGCTTTCTTCTCTTTCAAGTCTCCTTTCCACGCCTCTGAAGATGACGATGTCATCTTCTTCCTGTGCATATAACTACCCCCGCTTTCTTCCTACCACAACTACATGGAGTCCAGTGAACACGACCAAGAGCACCATAAAAAGAAACGATATGCGTAGATTGCACTAACGCTTCAAGTACATTACACCTCTTTCTATTAACATGGGCATCTTGCTCTCTATTCATTCCCTTGTCAGCGCCAACGCCGCCGCCACTTCTTCGGCGGCACGCGTGCCCGTGTCCATGGCGCTGTGCACCGTCATCCCCGGCTGCTCAAACGACGTCGCTTCGCCGGCAAAGAAGATGCGCTTCTCGATGGGCTCGGCGAGGTCCTTTGAAGCGTGGTCGCTCTGGCCGACACGCGGGAAGCTGTATCCTCCGCGAATATAGGCGACGTCGCCCCAGTCAAAGTACTTGCCCCGCACAAAGCTCTTGCTCGCGGGCGTCGGCTCGAGGTCCGTGCCATAAATCACATCCAACTGCTCGAGAAACCTCGCGACGATCTCCTCTTCCTTCAGCTGCGTCAAGCGGTCGGCGCACTCGGCGCCGGCAAAGCCCGTGACGAGGTACTGCACGTCGACGTCGTCATTCCACTGCTTCTGCGTGGCGTCGCCATTGTCGATGAAATGGCCGACGCCAACTGAGCTGTTGACCCAGAACTCGGGCACAAAGCTGTCCGAGCAGATCACTCCGTGCGTGTTGCTCGGCCAGAAGCGGTTCGTAAAGTGCATGAGCACTTTGGCGGCGCGCCGCATGCCAAACGACTCGACGGCCACTCGCTTGGCCGGCGGCAGACTCGGCGTGTACGCAATGTCGAGAAACACTGACGTGGGCACCGTCACGACAAGCGTACGGCACGTGAGCTGCTCGCCCGTCTTGTTCGTGACGACGATGCGCGAGGCGTTGGAATAGTCGATCGCCGCGACGGGGAACTGGAGCTGCACATTCACGCCCTGCTGGAAATGCTCGACGATGCGGTTGAATGTGGGCACGACGCGGTAATCACCGTCGTCCTCGAGCTCGATCCACTGGCGCTCGTAGCGGCACGTGATGCGCCACGAAATGTCGGCGAGATCGCTGCCGGCAGTGTTGGCGTAGCCCGCGTCGGCGAGCTTCATCATTGACTCGGAGAGATCGCAGCTCTGGAAGTAGTCGAGCATGGACGCCGTCGGTGCGATCGCGTCGACGCGGGCGTCGTCCATCTCGCTGAGCTGGTCGACGGCGTCGTTGAACTTGCAGAAGTCGGGGTCCTCGTCGTCGTACGCGAGCATGCGCTTCTGGTCGCCGAGGTAGTAGTAGCCGATGCCACCGTCCGGCGCCGGGTCCGTTGGTCCGCCATCGCCCTACGAAGTTGCCCAAAGTGACCATGCAACGTTAGCACAATCAAAAAGACAGAATGGAGGAACATGCAGCACAGAGAGATTGATATTGAATGCTATTCTAGTCGAATGTTTGAGTCCGGACTGACCCCGTCAGAGTGGATACACGCCCCAGCCGATGGCCAAGAACTGGTGACACCGAAGAGCGTGCGTTGAGAGAACCCGCGTCCTCGTGGGGAGACCCCATGAAGACGCAGGAACAGCTCCGAGGGGCTAATTTGGAGACAATGAAGTTTCACTTTTGCATGCGTATGAAGGCCAGAAGATTATCGAAGAGATGGAATCAGTGGCTGATTAATCGATGCGTTCGTTGTGGGGGAGAGGAGTGCACACACTGGAGCTCCTGCTCTCCCACCCACGGAATACAAATACAGTCCAATACAAGCACACATGTATACACCAATCGCTTGTCTCTCTCTGGGCGACTCGACTCACCTGCGCCCACGTGAAGATCTCGCGCAGGTTCCACTTTTGCTCGGCGGCCAGTCGCGTGAGCGTCGTGTTGGCGCCGTGGAGCATCTCGGCGCCGATCTCGACGGCCATGCCCGGAATAAAGTCAAAGCTCGGCAGGATGCGGCCGCCGACCCGGTCCAGCGCGTCCACGACGAGCACGTCACGGACGCCCTTCTCATGGACGAGCTGGTGCGCGCACCGCAGCCCGGCGACACCGGCACCAATGACAATAACGTCGTGGTCACGCGCGGCTGTACTCTCGGCCATTGCAACTCCGTCAATGCGCCATCGTGGCGTGGTCACGAGAGCACAAGGGACGAGATTGTGCCATTCCCATGCACAGGGAACCACTGGCCAACAGCGGGTTGAACTGCGAAAACGTATAGTATAGTGAATCCAAGTGCAAATACCGTTCATAACCGATACCATACCGGTTTAATGTGACGTGTGTGAATTTCTCACGTCACAGACAACATCGTTTGGATCGAAATCAGACGTTCAGGTCATTGTGTCCACCACCACGGTCGGGCTTCACAACGGGCTCAAGACTCAACGCCGGTGTCACTTCGAAATCACTCCCACTGGAGCCTGTGCTGGCCGTTGAGATCTTGTCGGGTTCGCCTGTCTTCACACAAGTAGTCGACTGGGAAGACGCCGTCGCATGGGCTTCTTCGTCAATCACTCGCGGTGCTTTTGCCAGCAGCACGAAGACCCCGCAGACTGTTACAACGCACCCCGCAATAAAAAGAGATGCGGAGAGTGCATCGTAGCCCCTCGCTTCGTCGAAGTAGACCATGCCGTTGACCAAGTTCGAGAGGATGATAAACGCGTGGTACGGCGGGACAAACTTGAGCGTACCAAAGTGCTGGAGGCCAAGCGTCATGAGCTTGAGTTGAGACAGCACGCAGATCGGAATGCCCGCGGCAAACACGTACAAGACCGGATTGGTCAAGTCGCTCGAGTGCTGTTGCGAAACGCCCTTCACGACTTCGACTGTGCACTTGACGCACAAACTCGAAAACCCACTGAGCACACCAGCGCCAATGGAAAAGCTGCACAGCCCCGCCGGTTTCTTTTCAAGGTGTCGCTTCTGGACGACCACGAACGATGCCACGAGCGACCCGAGTATCGCCACCGAGTACACGGCCGGGAACGGCGACCGCATGAAAATGGACTCAAGGCCGGCGAGCGTGAACGCTTGCACGTCGAGCTGTGCCATGCCCACGCCAACCATAGCGACCCCAACGCCCAGCAGCACGAGCGCAGTCGCAATCATGTCAATCTTGGTTACTGCCTCGTGCAGCACTGAGAACGCGAGGCAACCATTGAACACAAGCGTCATTGCCGCAAACGGCGCCGTGACGCTCTGCCCCAATATGCCCAGATTCACAACCGCGGCGATCGTGCCGCAGACGAGCAGCAGCAAACCAACGTAAAACAGTGGGTGCTTGCACGCAGACTCGGACTGCTGGGGTCGTTGACGCCAACACAGCAGCGCAGTGATTTGGTGGCTGAGTCGCTGGGCACAGTACCCCGAAGCAGTCTGAAGACTACCGACAATGGAACTGAACACGCCGACGGCCAAAAGAAAGCCAGACGATGCTGTGTCACCACTCGCGTCCGTGTCTGACGCTGACGTCGCCATGAGGAGTAGCACTACGAGGGAAAGCAGTGCGAATCCCACGCAGAACGCGATGAGGAAGAGAAACGGCTTGGGCACAAGCGCCCACTACCACCAGAAAGAACATTAGTCGCATCCATCAGCACATCGGGCTTTTGAGGATGATAGACAGTCCCGCACCCGTGTGGCGTCCACGTGGAGATTCTTGAACTTGGCCTCGAGCTGCCGCGGGATCCATTCTGATTCCTCTTCGAACTCGCGGCAACGCACTTCACGAGTTGTGGTTCCTTCGGTGGCAGTAGGGTCTCCATGCCCCAAAGGGCAACTCGCCACGCACTCACCAGCCACGTTCTTCTCGACACTCGCTTGCTGGCCCAGCATCGTACAATGAGGACCACAAAGCTGCTTCTATCGTGTCGTTAGAATATAAGAGACGTGCGTGCGCCCTGTCCCGTCCGACGCCTTCACTCACTGCACTTCCTTCAATCATGGTGGTTGCACTTTCCCATCCATCTTGAAAGGTCGCAGATGTCAATGTCACTTTTAAGAGGTATTCCGACATGTCTATGATTGGTCGAAAAGATGATCGAGATTTGTGGACCTTGAGGCTCATATGGATCAATCCTCCTCAAACGGTCCACATATCTGGTCTATATCGAAGTAAAGTGTGCGTGACGAAGCGACGTCTCTCCCTTGTCAGTATGGCTGTGACGAGCCGTCACAGCTTCTTGCTTGTGGTGCAACACACTTCTTTGCGGCAGAGATTCAACCAGAGCATGTGGGTCACGTAAATGAGCTTTATGACGAGACTCAAGCAGGCAGCGACGTCACTTCCGCGATACTTATTAACCAATCGCCTTCAAAGAGTCCGCACTGAGCGTCTGATAATTGGCTAATAAACGCTGCGCGTCATGGTTGACTCTCAGATTTCATCGAAATAACCTCGTTCCTGAGGCCAATCTGCCACCATTGATGAAGTGCATCTTCCTCTTCCCCAAGGTCTCGGCAAGTCCCCTCCTCGCTTCTCTCACTCTGCGATTTTGCTCCAGACTCACTTCTCTCCAGGACTCAAGATGTCGGACCTCAAGGCGGAATTCGAAGCGGCGGCTGCGCTCGCCAAGACCTTTACCAAGGACCCCACCAACGACGAGAAGCTCACGCTCTACGCCTACTACAAGCAGGCCACCGTCGGCGACAACAACACGCCCAAGCCGGGCATGTTCGACCTCACGGGCAAGGCCAAGTGGGCCGCGTGGGACGAGAAGAAGGGCACTTCGGCAGAGGAGGCCATGCAGAAGTACATTGAGGAGATCAACAAGCAGAAGGCGCTCTACGCTTAGAAGCGTGTGCGTGTAAGCCATGCGTCTGCCCCTCGGTCGCTGTGCCTCTGCCCCCGCCACGAAGCAAAGCCTCCACAGAGAACAGCGTCACCACAACGCTCGCTGCGGACGAATTCGAGTGGCTGCGATTGTGCGCACGCGCCCACAGGAGTGTTTTCACCGATCAAAAGAAAAGATAAATAAACAGTGACTTTGTGTGCCGCCAACTCGCCTTTACCAGTATCCAAAGCATCCCACGGGAGAAGAAGCACAGACACAAATCCATTCACTAACATTTAGATCACGATGGGGGCAGAGATGGGAGAAAGCCCACATGCACCGTCCTCCCTACTCTCGGGGAGGGTTCATCCACTACTACAACTACCGATATTAATACTCACACACATACTTCACATCATTCTCACATGCGGTTCCGCACGCCCGTGTCGATCTTGGCCTCCATGCGCGCGACGTCGTTCATGAGCCGCGAGATCTGGGCCGAGTGCTGGTTCAGCTGCGAGTGGAGCGTGACCTGCTGGCTCGCGAGCTGCTGCTGCGTCTCGGTGTTTTGCGTGAGCAGCCGCATGAGCAACGCCTCCATGGACTCGCCGTTTGTCGTCGGTTCGCTGGTCGCGAGGGCACTCGAGGGCTTGGTCGGCGACGCCGGCGCCGGCTCGGCGTGCGAGACCGCGGGCATGGGCGCGATCTGCGTAAACTGGTGGTTGATGCTGGGGCGCTCGTCGTCCGAGTCGTCGGCTCGCTGCGGCAAGTTCTCACTCGCAGCCTGCGCGAGCCGCTCGAGAATCTCGAGGTCGCACGACTCGCGCGGCCGCGTGTCGAGCACAAAGACGCTGCCGACCGCGTAGCCCGTGTGCGGGTCCAAGATCGGTGCGGCCGCGTAGAACCGAACGGCCGCGGCTCCCGACACGAGCGGGTTACAGTCAAACCGCTTGTCCTTGAGCGTGTCGAGCACGACCACGGGTTCCTTGGCAAACACTGTGTAGGCACAAAAGGCAATCTTGCGTGGGATGGTCTTGTGTGCGAGCCCGACGCTCGCCTTGAACCACTGTCGGTGCTCGTCCATGAAGCTCACGGCGGCCATGGGGCACGCCAGGCGGGCCTTGGCGAGATCGCAGATCATGTCGAACGCCTTCTCGGCGGCCGTGTCCATGATCTGCAGGGCCGCGAGGGCCTCAAGACGGTCCACTTCGTCGTACGGCACGGGCGGCTTGGGCCACGGGTGCGTCCAGTTCGGGTACAACGGATGGAGCGGACTGGTCATGGCCGGCGCGTCGTCCTCCTGGTCCTGGTCCCGGTCATGCGTGTCCTGGTTGCTGCGCGCGTTGCTGTAGTGGCGACGCGCGCCGCCCGACCGCGCGCGGTTGCCACTGTGGTGGGTGCGCTGGTTGTCGCCACCAAAGTTGTAGCGGTGGTGGTCAGACGGTGAGTCCGCCACGGGGTTTTCATAGTCGTGCGGGTCGGCTTGGGACACAGGCGAGTGGAGGTGGTTGCTGAGCCACCGGCGTGACGACTCGTCGCTGGCCTGCGTCGTGGGGGACGTCGACCGTGGCGAGTGGGTCTTCGTCGTGCAGTTGGCACGGCGCGCCGCGGCCGCCGAGATGGCGCTGTGGGTGGCGTGGGTCGACG